>JAWPHD010011814.1:0-80500 GCA_037043455.1 Cyrtodaria siliqua
ATCTGGTAGTGTACTACTGGACGCGCTAGAAAACAGTCCAAATAAAACTACTAAAATTGCAGGTATTATTGTTTTTTCATTTTGTTTAATGTGTGAAAATATTTCATATATTTCTTACATACAGTACAGAATATGTGAATAAACGTTGAAACGAATAGTCGTCCTCAAAGTAATTCATTCTGCAACATTTATTTTCCATTCTGAAATACAACGCATTTCGTATTGTTGTCATTACGGCACAATGTGTATTTTGTCCGTTTACAATTTATCAAGCAAACCATTGTTACCTATACCTAACTTTTACTTGAATTTAATTTCTTGAATATTTAGGTTTTTTTAAAGCATTGTTACCTTTTATAATCTTGTCAGACGTCAATCTGGTGCTTCATATATAACTTTGAAATGTCCATTTTACTGTAGGAATTTTACAAAACGTTCGCCTATTATTGTTCGTGATAATAAATTAAAATATATCAGAGTCAGGACTTTATAAACGTCACAACCAAATTTAAATTGTAAATATTAATTTGAAATAAACCAACAGTAAGATAAAACGTATCTCGTATCAAAGTACAGTCCTATTTAATTTGTCCAAATTCTAAACCCAAACTATTACAGAATTCAGATTGCCAAAGATTGAGCCTAGCGGACCGATGATGCAAACTTTAAGTGGCTAAACATAGACATGACGTCAACTCAAGACTTGCTTATAGACTCCCTCGGACTGCCAAATTGGCCTATTTTATACATGTTCTCTCGCAGCAACAACCGTGAGAACCTGTCCAGGGTGCCACATGGTTCCTGACTTATTGCCCACCATTATCATGATTATGGTCAGCATTCAATCTCTTGTGACACCACTTGGTTTAGCTGTGATCATATCCAAAACATAGTCGTAAACAACACCTCCATATGGTTGTAACTTGACACCGGAGTCGGTACCAACGATCTTTTAATGAGTTTGTTGGGCGTATAATATAGAATGATGAAATAGTGACTACGGGTTAGGCATCTATTCTCAGTAAAGAGCAAATTAGGTATTATTTTTATGATTGTATTTATATAACTGACAAACTTAAATGCACGCACGTGTCACACAACTGCCTTAAGCCAATTACTGATGTTGCTACCGACATTTCGGTCAATATGCTGAACTGATATAATGAAACATGAAACTTTATGTTCTGTACTTTGATAGGATGTGGGATACTATAATATAGTCAAATATATGAATAAACAACAATAAAACGAAAACGACTTAAACACAAAAATAGCATTTTCCATGATGTATATTACCTTCCGATAATTGCACCATATTGTATATCAATAAGTGTACAATGTTGTTCAAATAATAACCTCTCCTGTCGAGTTTGACTTCAAGTTGTCATTGGCCATAGTGTATATTGAATATTAGCAGTCGTGTAGACCAAAATGTCCCCGTACGCATTATATATTAAGATAACATTGTTTTCTCTTTGCCACGTGTATATCAATATGTTTCTGTTTCAAGAAAATTCAAAACACTGGACAAATACATCATCGTATGCCTTGAAGATAGAGATAGCATCCTATGCTCTGATGACATACAGTCTGATGGGAGGGGATGTCGGCAAAAATAACGGCATAATGATCCTTAACTGGTTGATTAAACGCCGAAGCCCGTACGGTGGCTTCTATTCTACACAGGTAATAATTACGTTACTTATATTTTGATTATTATTGGATTCTTTAATCTATCATCAGGAAATATATATATACACTAATAATAATAAAATAGTTTCCTAATTGACTAATTGAAATGATAAATAACTTTATCTGGAAAATATTAAAGAAATCTATCGAAATGTAATAATACTTTGAAGTGATAATAGCGTATGCAACTCGCCCCATTGATACTTTGTTTTAGTATAATGATCAGAAGGAAGTCTAACGTAATCACAAGATGCCTGACATTGGTTTTGTAACTTCATACGATAAATCGAGCGCTTAAACGCGAAACTAGTATATTTGTTGCTTTATTTGTATATAGTTACAGCAGTTGTGCGATCACTCCTCGATATAGCATCACTTAAAAAGCGTTATCCCACAAATCGATTTGTGGTTCCTGCTATATAGTATACATTTACATACATATTATTCATATGTACAAAATTGTATACGCCTGTATATATGTCTTGCTTATGCTTTATTATAAATGGAACGTGATACTCTTCATTAGAGGGCATCAAGGAGGTTTAGTGTTTTTACAAACTGGATTAACTTCTTAAAATAAAGTCTTCAGTTCATTTCAATTCTTAAATAAAGGGTACGAAATCTCGGATCTCTTAAACCTTAACCCGCTAAGCACGATTTACAATATAGGGCTGCTGATCCGTCATTTCCCCCCAAAATACCCCTTTGTCACATAAATGGAATGGTCTTAATTCAAAGAAAGAACAATCCATTATATACATGGAGCGGTTATGGGTTAAATCTAAACTCCGACTATATGCATCACCTTAACATGGTGCAAGTGAAACAAGCTAAGTGCTGTAATACTGTATAATGATTATACAGAAGTATTGTTACTATCTTGTAGGATACAGTACAGTAGTGGCCCTTCAGGCTCTATCCCAGTTGGCGGCATTGATATATTCCAAACATGTAGATCTGACTCTTGACATCTACACAAAAACGGGCACGCCTCCGATGAAGTCACTGGAGCAAAACAAACAATCCTGATGACGTCAGAGAATCACGACGTGTTGCAGATTAGAAATGTAAGATATAAGTGCTGTTACATTCTTTACCGATATTGCTCGATGTGCCCCAATCTCACTCTTACCTAGTCATCACAATTTAAACGGCCGGTGTAAATAAAGAAATCTTCTTCAGGCTATATCCTCAAACAAACTAGTCAGGCAATATGAGTATACACAAATATGATTATGCATTTACAAATATAACAATTCAAAAGCCTAGAAGCCACAAAGCAAGTGACTTGGCAGAAAGAGCGACAAGAGAATAAATCAGTTGAGGGCATGACAAGACAAGACTAAAGACAAACATAAAACGTTACCATTCCTTCCATGACCGCTTTCGTGATTTACGTAGACGTCATCATAGGATTCTCAATTAGAATGGAATCTTTATGTGAGGAAGCTATCCAGCTGGTTTGCGGAACGTCGGTGGTTCTACCACAGGTGCCCGTCCGTACATGAAAATTGCCCAGAGGGGCACCTAGGGTCTTCCTCCGACCAATGGAAGCTGAAAAGTAGCAATATGACCTTAGCTGTTGGTGCGACTATAAAATCCAGTTCAATTCAATTCAATTATAATGGTTCATTTTTGTAATATGTTTGTGTCTATATGATCAAATGTGTGCTTCAGTTTGATGGCGATGTACGAAGGTGACGTAGAGGCCAAGGGCACTGACTAGCTATGATTGATGTAAGTAAAGTAGAAGATACATGTGATATAACATAAGTATATTTTCTTTGTACACATGTTATGTTTGTAAAAAGCTATAGGAAAGATAAGAAAATTATTTAATTGCTGAACTCAGTTAACAAGATGCATGACAGGTTTTTTGTTGAGCCAAAAGGTATATCCTTATGCAAAGCATGTAACTTTTCTTTTGCGGAACCTTTGGAAAATGAGAATAGCTATAATGTCTAGTAATCATTACATTTGGTTATCTTTGACTCGTCATACTTAAGATGAATGGCCACCCTGTTTGTAGTATTATCAATTAAGAAATTTAACTCTTGAACATCATATAAACATTTTTTGATAGTCTTGGAGGGAAATATATTGAAAACCGCTTCTAAGTTGTATGTAAAACTAAGTATTATTTGCATGACGTAGATACTACTTTTACCACTGCGTGACCACGGGAAAATGAGGTAAATCTGAATTGTATAGCTGCACAACTATTGCCAGATAATTGATAAATACATTTACCTGTGGATTAATTTACTAGTTCAATTTTTTCTACGTCAAAAAATAAAATAAAATTCTCGCTTTTCACAGATATTGCAATGTATGAACTATAAATATCTATTGTTGTAAATGAAACAAAACATGGCCGGAGAACTTTAATAAATGTATTTTAGTAAAAGAAAAAACTTAGATAAACATAACTTACACAGTCGCATTGCATTTGTCGTTCGGCGTTCATCTCGCTAATTTTGAGCTATTATTTGCGCTAGATATACCTTTAAAGGGAAGAGCAATCATGAGTTAATGCAGGGTTGTTACAAGTATTACTATGCATGTGTTATTTCCTCGTTTAGATCAAAACGTTTTACAACGTGGCGCAAGACACCGAGCCGCCTAGTTATGACATAACGTTAACAGTAACAGACGATACAACGAACAAGTACATTCTAAATGCTTGTGCAAGGTCAGTGTGCCATGTGTAATCTATACGTCACTTGATGTAAACATCTGTTATTCACTTTACTGTTTTAGTTTAAACATTTATTTAACATTGATTGTGAAACAAGTTCTTGCGACTTATATTAATCACTCTCGATGTTTTCATGGTTTTCCAGTACTAATCAATGTGTATTACTTATCTTGCTCAAGGATAAATAACATGGCCACGGCGAGGATCGAACCCACGACCTCTCGATCTGGAGTCCGATGCTCTAACACTGTAACACACATTCCACTTTGTATTACTGTTTCACCTAGTCTATAATCGTAAAGTATTAAATAAAATACGCAATAACATGGTTTACTGTATATGTTCAAATGTAGCCATGTATAAACATACAAAATGATTATGACTGTAGTATTATAATAAATTAACATAATACACGTACAAGCACTGGTAAGTATAACAAGTAGCATTTGCTTTTTTAAGGTTCACAAAACCGGACACCAACAGTAACATGGTCATAATGGATATCGGGGTCATTTCGGGGTTCGAGCCCCAGATTGATCTTGTAGAACACCCACAAACCGTCAAGCGCAAGGAAATGTCCGCAGGTCGGTTGCAGATTTATTTCGACGAGGTATGTATTGTGTAACTGCTGTTTTCGAGTCAAATGGCTTTTATGAAAGTTGGACAGAATATTGTTTTTCTGGTAGCGTTCTTACAGATTCAGTAGCAATTAGCATTCAGTATGTCCGGTGCTACAGTATTTATAACAAACAAAAATATAAGACATTACAAACAACATGTTCCAATTTAATTATTCAATTGTACGTAGTTTATTTAAAGGGCATTTTAAACTAATAAATAATCTTCTCCAAAATTGACAGATTTCAGCCATTATTATATCTGTGTAGAAACAATGTGTAAGTTATTATAAACAGATAATTGCCACAAAATAGGAAAATATACAAACAACTAAAATACCACAAAATGCACAAAGATTACATGGATGTAAGTTTGCAAATATAAATAAAATCACAAATGATGACAAAAAAACGCACACAAGTAGATATAAAAATCGAACAGGAAAAGTAGCATTCAAGGACGACAGTCAACCACAAACATAGAAAAAAACAAAGAACATTTATATATAAAGATGAATAGGGCTTCCGCCTTGGAACGGTCAGTGGCAAACAAGAATGGTCTCTAGGGGTTTAAACCAGGTTCTATAGTGCACCACACTTCACTCATCCCAATAAACGGGACAGTGTACATAAAGATATCACCGCCAGGTTATAATCTCTAACAAACAAGACAGCGTTAATAGGCAATATAAGTAAAACACATAAATGATCATGTATAAAAACAAAAGCCTAGAAAGCCACAAAGTAAGTACTCAATGACTTGGCAGAAGCCAGAGCAACAAGAGAATAAACCGTTAAAGGTACGACAAGACACGATTATGGAAAAACATCAAACGCTACCGTCCTATAAGGATTTAGGTAGATGTCATCATAGGGTCCACACTCTGTCCGGTCATCGCACAATGAAAGAGGAAAGCATAGTGGCGAACTGTAAATGGGTCAACCAATAAATATGCAGTACGTTGCAAAATGTTAGGGTCTCTTTTGATAAACTTTTTAACAAGTTTAATAAAGTTTGTATGAAAGTGATGAAGACCAAGGATATTACGAAGTTTGTAAATCACATCACCATAGAAGTCAGGTTGTGATAATCCTTGTCGCAGAAGAGTTCTTAAATTACTTTTATACTTTAAAAGTAGATCAGGGTTACGATAATAAAATGTTGCAAAGGTTTTTCGAAGTTTATGGTAACGGTAGCCCTGATGGAGTACTTTTTAGTTATACACATATTACGAATATTAAAATCCTCAAAACGACTACAAGCTCTAGAGAAATGAATAAGTTGAGACACATAGATAACATAAGAAGTAGCTCGTGGAACATCCCTATCTAAATGGGGATAATTAACAATATCAAAATTAAAGTCATCTCTCTTGTCATAGATTTTTCTTATTATTTCGCCATTTTCAATAGAGAGATGTCAATAAAAGAAGCGACAGTATCAGAAATGTTAGTTTTGTTGAGTATAAGTTCCTTAGAATAGATAGTATTACCCATTGTAGAAAAGAAATGATTGTCAATGTTCATTTTGTCATCCAAATACAGAGAGGTGTTATTAAAGACGTCAATTACATCTGCCTGATGGTATGCATATGACGGTGAACATGAAACCTTCAATGCGGTATTTTCACACCATTCCATGGCCAGCGGCGCATGGTCCCAGTTTCTGACAAAACGTTTTGCCCTAAACTATAAAACAATGGGCGAAATAAACAAAATGGTATTTAGTTGGGAGAAGAGGTTATGAAACCTACGTATCACAGCTAACAGTAAACGACTAAATTAAAAAGCAGGCAACATATCCTAAGAGGGATTAAACAATACTTAGAACCTTATACTTACCAAATGTATATGATTTTTCTATTTTACCTAGTATATGATATTTATATAAAAGGAGCAGTACATGATTCTTATATAAAACCTTTCATATACAAATCATATTAGTATGATATGAGGATCATTTACATGTTAAAAAAGCATAAGAATCATATGAAGATGGGTGTGTTTTAAAGATGAAGCGTTTTCCAATTTATTCTCATATGATAATTATATGAGACTCCTATTATATAAATATCATATGATATGTTTTATATGAGAATCGTATGTGACCCCTTTTATATAAGATTCATATGAGAGTCATATGATTTTCATATGAGAATGCAATGACATACTTATTATATATGGAAAAGATTGCCTCTGTAACAACAATACATGTGCTACCTGGGAGACGATATACAACCGTCTATTTTGACATATACGTATTTGTTAAGATAACCGGAAGAGACAGCTGTGTGACCGTACCAGTTCAGAGGGTGTCTCAGGTTGCCGGCGTCAAACCTGCCAATGTGCGCGTCTACTCCTACTACGAGCCCAGTGAGTATATTTTGCACTTATAAGTCGATGACATACTATTAGGTAAGAAATATAAAAAGATCGGACAGGGAAAGTAGCATTCAAGGATTACAGTCAACCACAAAAACAGAAACAAACATGCAAACAGACAAACAAGACGGCAAAAGTAATAACAAAAGTAAACGACATCACAAACACAAAAGGGTTGACAATAGGGCTACACGTGGATTTACATACAGTGTCAACACATTTGTTACATATTCCTCAATCATTCCAGGCGAAGCGTGTATGGCAGTCTACTTACCAGCGAGTTTAAAACGTAGTTCAGGTCTATGTGATACCTGTGGCGCAGAGTGTGGATGTGGACCTAACCCAGTGCAAGAAACATCTCTGGTAAGTAAATTCATCTGTAATTATATCATATGTCTCTGTTACTGGAACAGCACTGGACAAAACGTATGTCATTACTTACTGATCCGTTTGGGTCATCAGTACAATCACTATGGCTTTATAGTAGAATACTGCTCCAGCCGGTGCTGGGGGAGTGGGTGGGGGCAGGAGCGTTGCGCCTTATATTACCTGTTCTCTCCTGTGTGTCTGTTGCTTCAGAAGGATCCCCATTACTGTACAGAGTTGTAACTCACTTTATTTTATAATAAGCATCAGTATTTTATCAGTCAAATGCAAGCGTTATTTCACATTGTGAAATATAGAGGTTTATGTTCACATTAGCTGCCGGGACTACTGTTTTTGAAAACCAAAATAAATGCTTCCCTTGCATTACTTCTCTTCAAAGGAAAACACCGATATTCTATTTAACAAAAGCAATAATCCGTCTGCTACTTCAACACCAACAAGGGATAATAAAATGGCCCCTGCAGAAGAAGTAGCAGTAGAAATGCTAAACATATGTAAAACGGCTTAGTTAGTGAAATTGCCTCCCTTGTTGTTCTACTATAGTTTCCGTCATAAACTGTTTCTAAAATCATAAAATAAAAAGAAAATGTGTTGTTTTGTCGCGAATAATTTTTTCTTTTTCATCTCGAAGTGAGAAAACTTTTATATTTTCACTCATACTTTGCATTCGTGAAAATATAATTTTTTCTCACTTCTCGATGAAATAAAATATATTATTCACTACAACACAACACATATCCTCTATTTATCAAATGTTATAATGATGACCGTATGACCTTTGCATGCTTATATTTGTTTTTAATTAAACTACTGCATTCACACACGATAATTCGTTTGTTTAAACAAATGCTGTACTCAAAAATGCTATTAAAGGTATATTGCACACACAAGGCCGTGTATAACCATGTATGAAAAATTCAACGTTGATCTTTATTAATTTGCTTTTTATTAAGTAAGCATATATGGTGTACTTGATATATATTTTTTTTATACCTTTTAAACAAGAAAAAATAAACCAAACGTTAAATAAACTATAAAAACAATACATATTGTTTTAATTGTATTTTATATTTCGATACAAATGTAATATTTATCTCTTGCAGGCCTTATGTGGCGTGGTTTAAGTGCGTCCAAGAGATCCAAAACAACAACACAAGTTTAGAAGGTTTTTGCACATTTTGGTTATCATTATAAACACGTTTGAGTGCACTGCCAAAACGACATTTCCAGTTTTAAAAATGGCGGCCTTTGGCGCATTGATTCTTTCTCATGATATTATAAACTAATCTACACAAAAGCACTTCATATAAGTTAACCCAAACTGCTATGCGGAGGCATGCGTTCTGTGTTTTTTAAAAATGGTACCTTGAACATTTACGTGTTGACCCAAACATCATGAAACTGAGAAAGTGTTGATTCTGACGGATGGCGGGAATTATACAGTACTAGTTCTACCCAGGAAAAATGAGGTGGTCCTCTACCGCAAAATATCGACCGTATTATATTTCAAATCAAATATTATGCTTACTGAATACTGAAATAGTCGATAATTTCAGAATCCAAATATTTTAAAATTAATAGTTTAATTTACCATACATGACGCAAAACATTTTGAAATGCCCTGGTCAGCAAAAGTAGATATAACACGTATTTAGAACAGTCTATATGATTGAAAGTATAGTATTTTTATTCTATTTTTCAGAAAAATAGATCTAGAAGGGCATCGAAAATTGAACTCACTACGCAATAGATGATGTGTGCAAACATGTGTACCAATGCGCGTCTTAATGTTGTGTTGAAATTATAATGAAAATAACTTTCGTTCATGCCTTTATTTATACTGCCACATACAAATAACATTTATCATTTAACCACACCCAGACACAAAAAGATACATACATGATATGAAGTCGGCACTAGTACGGCTAAACAGATGTTAAGAGGTATAATCCTACTGAACTGGCAAACAAAATACACTTTAAAATACTAAAATCGCATATTAAATGTTACAGCAGTAAGTTACTGTAACATCTTTAGTCTGTGCTAGTATTGAACAATTAACACAGTCGAAAACTATGGTTATTAATCAAAGCATACTATCAACAGCTGTGTATTAAACAATGTGCATGTTTATTGTACTCTAATGGTCGAGTTTAAAGTGTTACTTGTATGCATATGCATGTAAATGCAATCTTGTAAAGGGATTAAAAATCACGTGTCAATGCTCATTTGCCAGTCTCTTATTTCGTATTTGCTTAACTATATTGACGTTTATATTTGTTTTATTAAAACCAAACAAATGCATACAAGCTATTACAATTTGTTGTTTGTTTTAATACACTTTATCATTTGAGTATGTTTTAGCTCACGTGTTTGTGCACGGTAGCACCTATCTTTTCGTTACTCGGAAGGAACATAACAATAGAACAATAAAAATGTTGTCCTCAATAGAATTTGGAGCGATATGTGAAGAGTGTCTATGTAAGCTTATATTGAAATGACTCAGTTTTCCAAAACAAAAATGTTGAATTCAATGACGTTTATACAGACCGTAGGCTCAAGAGAACTACATACTTGTGGGTTTTTTCCCCCTGCAAATCTGAAAATACACCCGACAATGTGTCATCCTTAAGCATCAATTAATGATGTACTGTCCTTGGTTAAAACATTAATCGAGAAAAAGATAAATACTCGCATCTATATTCAATTTTGTGCTCCTAAGCCAATTGATAAACTTTCAACTTGGTTCACTAAAAGACGATACAGGACATGTAGCATTCACAGAACTAAGTCCTCAAACACGCGCATTCAAGACAAAACAACACATACAAATAGAAGCATAGTATGTAAAACCACAAACATGCAATTGTTGTTAACAACATAGGGTAAGCCTTGTAACGGTCAATGGCAAAAATGCCGCTGGTGTTTAAACAAGGTTCGAGTGTGCACCAGACCTCACACTTACCCTATTGCTATTCCAAATAAAAGACAGTGAATATACGGAAATCACTGCCTGGCTATATCCTCAAGCAAACTAGGCAGAATAATAGGCAGTATAAGTAAAACATAAAGATGACCATACATACATGAATATAAACATCAGTAGCTCATTTTAATTGTATCGTGTTTTAAATTATTTCTCCATAAAAAAAAACTTTCAAGCACAGACTCACTTAAATGAGAAAAAATGGTCCTATAGAAATCATAGCACAAATTACAAAGTAAATGCACAATGAAAAGGACAATACACAACACTACGGTTTAAATCGATTTTATGTGAAAACAAGTCTACCTTCAGCGCTCAAATTGACAAGACAGTGTAAATAAAAGTCCCATCAAAAGGAAATCGCAAACAGTAAGTCCACATCCAGAGAAATTAGAAAACGATACACGTATATGTTATCGTTAAACTGTATCCAGAATTGTAGCAACTGTCTCTGTTTCAGTGAAAACTCTGAAAGGAGAGTATTGTCCATGAACTTTCGTCCATCGGGTTTTCTGGTCGTACCACCCTAGATTGCTTTTCTCTTTGGCTGAAACTGCTGTTTTGTTCAGTACAATTCTGGATACACCCTGAGGTGTTTCTAATATATCTTTTTATATAGTTTTACAGTTTTTATATAGTGTTTACAGTAACATATACGTGTCTCGTTCTAGAGGTTGACTTTATTGTTAGAGATTTCCTTATGATGGGATGTACTTTTATTTACACTGTCTTGTCAATTTGGGCGCTGAATGCAGGATAATAGCGAGGTTATGTATACTTAAAATCGAGTTACGCTAACCAGTAGGTCTTATTGCCTACTGACCGTTCCAGGTCGGTAATCCTGTCTTCACCACTTGTTGTGTATTGTCCTTTTCATTGTTTATTGTCATTGCATTTGGGTTCTGTGATTTCTATAGGATCATTTTTCTCATGTTTTAATATATAATTATAGTCTAGAGACCACTTTAGCCTTTCTGTTCTAGTTAAGGCTCGAGTTCAAAATTAAGCGAGGAGCAAAGTGTTTTATTGGAGTTAATATTTACCGGTAGGAAATTAAGAATTTTACTTTAAGCTTCAATGTTTATGTGTTTAACGGTACGTTGTTATAAAACATAATTCAACATGCGCCTTATTATAGTGCGCAACATGTACACTGGTGGAGATATAACAGGTAGAGATACCCCAGTATTTATACCTTGACACATAATACGAAAACGAAACCTGTGGAAAGGCTAAAGAGGCGAAAACATCGGTCGATGTCTATACAATAAATGATGTCCTGCATTATATTTGCTCGCTTAAAGCTGTACAGTCCCTATTGTAACTGGTAATAACTCATGAATATGTATGAGTCACGTGTGAAGTAGTTTCAAATCGACGAAGACCCCAAAAGTCGGTATATAGGGAGAAATCGATGCGTACAATTTCACATTTGTATTTAGCCTCCGTACAGGTAACATCGATAAATATACGGCTCCAAAATAGATGTGATTAAAAAATTTTTGCCCGGAACGGGATTTGAACCACATTCTGCACTTGTAAGTTTTGAAAGATATACGCTGAACCACTAGACCACTGCTATTTATTGGTATGTTGTAGCAGTTTTAACACTAAATAGGCATTACGTAATAACAAGCGCACGCATACAAACTCATCATGCGCTAAATAACAAGTCGAGATTTGGTTGATTTGAGGCGAAGTATTAGTTTCATATTGATAGCATACAGTATTACACCAGGCAATGTTAATTTACACTTGCGTCATTATGGACTATATATTTAGTGATCCATCTTTAGTTGCGTTCAAATATATTAAGTTATTTTGCCTTATAATAAAAGGTTGTTAGTATACTATTGTCTCAAGTAGCGTTGTAGTTCAGTGGATAGAGCACCGGACTTGAAATCAGAAGGTCGTGTGTTCGAGCCCCAAAAGAAGCTAACTTTATTTTTCTGTAAAACTTACTGTTACATGTGTATAGGTACGATGTGCCCTGGTCGATGTATATACAGTAAATGATTTCCTACGCTATATTTGCTCGCCTAAATACCCGATTTCGACATGAGCTGGTGAACATGAAGTTACAAATAAAGACACGCCTACAAAGAAGAAATCGATTGATATAGGGACTCTGTAGCTTTAAATACCCGATTTCTACATGAGCTGGTAAACATGTAGTTACAAATAAAGACACGCCTACAAAGAAGAAATCGATCGACATAAATACTGTAGCTTTAAGCAACACACGTCCCCAGCCTCGTTCGTCAGATGGGGACGTAAACCGAACTTTTCCGTTTATCGGAGTATATCCCTCTTGAACACGTTAAAGAACAATAAGAATGTTACTATCCGTTAGTAAGAATTCCTGGATACCTATATACTATAACCCTGTCTCTGGAGCGGCTCTAACTAACCGGTACTACTTGGATGAGACGTTAAGCACTACATTTGCGAAACGCGTAATATACGCAAACAACAATAGAATTAGAATCTCAGTAACGATTTTCAGTTTTTTAACGAGGTTTTCCTTGGAAAACTAGGTTATTAGATTAGGTTATTAGATGTCGTTTTGCACGCGTGCGGGAGTGCGGGGGGGGGGGGGGGGGGGGGGGTGTGCATGCGTGCAGCGTCAAACTCTTAGTGGCCGCCGCTCAATAACTTGTGTTAGGAATGAGTTTTTGCGATGAAACTTGCAGGATACATAGCTTATATGGAAATGAAGCTTGTGATTGCATTTGGGGTCATTTGGGGGTCAATGTCAAGATTACTGTTATTAAAAATAGAAAAACGGTTTCAGCTCAATAACTTAAGTAAGGAATGAAATATTAGAGTGAAACTTGCTGTGTATGTAGCTTATATCAAAAGAAAGTTTGTGATTGTATTTGGGGTCACTGGGTCAAGGTGAAGTTCCTTGTTACTAAAAATAGAAAACAGTTTCTGCTCAATAACCTTTTGAGAATGAGATATTGGAACGAACTTGCTGCGTAGATACCAGATATGTACCTTACAAAAAATACAAATAAAACTAGTATGCATCAAGTGTACAAAAAAGGTCATTCATAAAAGTGGAATGACCAATGCATATTATATTCAGAAACTGTATACATGGGGAGGTTTTCTTTTTCTTTACATTTATAGATGTAATATATTAAAATTCTGATTTAAAGCTACAAAAGGGGCCGCACTGCAGTCCTAGGGTGTTTTGAAAACTGGATGCAGTTAAACCCGCCACTAGTATGATGCCAAAAAGAAGTTGTTAAGAACAATAATTTATTAAGAATGATTGTAAACATTTTATAAGAGAATACCGTTATCTTGGCGCTACCGGATTGCAGTGTGTCCCTTTAAACCTAGCGAGAACGGCATTAATAAATGTAAAGATTTTTTTCTAAACAGAAAATCCAGTGTACAATCTACAGTGTCAATACGTATATAATTGTTATACACAGATAATGTTGATGTTATAATATCAACGATTAGTTTTTATATTGCTGTGAAAGAGATTTCATGTTGAGTCTTTCACCAGATACCCAGGCAGATGTTATTGAAGCCTTTTATGACACCTCTCGGTATCTGGATGACATATTGAACATTGACAACCCTTTCTTTCTAATTATGGTTAATAATATTTATCCTAAAGAACATCAGCTTAACAAGGCTAATATTTCTGATAATAACGCTTCTTTTCTTGATTTAGTTCTCTATTGAAAATGGTGAAATTATTAGCGAAATCTATAACAAGAGAGATGATTTTAATTTTGACATTGTTAATTATCTCCACTTAGATGGGGATGTTCCCCGAGCACTTTCTTATGGGGTCTATGTGTCTCAACTTATTCGTTTTTCAAGAGCTTGTACTCGAGTTGAGGACTTTAATATTCGTAATATTTGTATAACTAAAAAGCAACTCCATCAGGGTTACCGTTACCATGAACTTCGTAAAACCTTTTGCAAAATGTTATTATTGTAACCCTGATCTTCTTTACAAATATAAAAGCAATTTAAGGACTGACTATCAAAACTGACTCTATGGTGATGTGATTTACAAACTTCGTAAGATCTTGGCATGACACATCATCATACTCTCTTTGTAACTTTTAAAACGTTATGACCATATATCTTTTTGCTGACGTACAGCATGCTTGGTGGTGAGACCCTTTTACGGTTGCCCACTATGCTTTCCTTTTTTAATTTTACGATGACGAGACAGGCTGCTGTGGACCCCTATGATGACGCCTACTAAAGCCCGTTGTCACGCAGCTTTGTCTTGCCCTCATGGTTATTATCTTGTTGCTCTCGCTTCTGCCACAAGTCATCGGAGAACCTTCATTTAGGTTTCAAAGTTTTTGGTTTTTTTTTTGTATTTATATATACACGAGCATCTAGGTGTTTTACTTATATTGCCTTTAACGCTGCCTTGATGGTTAGTGAATAGTTCATGGCGGGGATTTCTTTATTATACTGTCCCGTTTAATTGGGAAGACAATAGGGTAGTGTGAAGTTTGGTGCACCATAGAACCTAGTTTTAAACTCCCAGTGCCTTTTTGGCGGATGCCCTATTTCAACCCTCTTTTGGTTTTGTGATGGTCGTTAGCAATTTTTTATTACTTTTGCCTTCCTCTTGTCCGTTTGCGAGTTTGTTTTTGTATTTTGTGGTTGACGTCATCATTGAATGCTACTTTTCCCTGTCCGATTTTTATATCTTTTTTCATAGTTTCTTTTTTGAAAATATTTTATTAATAATAGCAATCCTTTGTAATATAAGATAGTAATAAATACTGATCAAAGGTGATCCTTTGTGAGCAACAACACAATTAAGAGATAAAGCAACAGACTCGGTGTTATGAGTCAGTTCATGAGAAGTAATGAAGAAGCAAACACCTCTCACGGCCCCCTAGCACCCGGCTTAAGCGGTATTCTACTTCACAAAGCCACCTATGGTCCCAAAGGACCTGTAAAAATAACACTACTTATTCGTAGCACGGGGAGACTTTTTACATGCCGCCACACTGCACTAAACTAACGCTAGTGTGAATGTTAATAAATACTGATAAAGGTGATCCTTGTGAGCAACAACACAATTAAGAGAATAAAGCAAGCAGGACTCGGTTTTATTGGGTCTGTTCATGGAGAAGTACAACCCTCGTTAATTACCGGCCATTGTCTGAATACAAGCGTCTGTACGGACGCTTGTATTCAGACAATGGCCGGTAATTAACGTGATTGGCTCATCTCGAGCGTCAACAGTTTTAATTCAATTTCAATTTCAATTCTTTATTTCCGGCACAAAACATTACAATGTTGTTCGCCAATACAAAAACAGGCGGATACAATTCAATTACATTTCAATACAATGAGAAGAGTATGTTGTAAATGAACATGATATGAGTCAATTATACAACGTACGCATTTGAAATATGCTTTTGATATGCAATCATTTATAGTAATTAGTATCATGCATTAGTATTTGGCTGCTGGAAAAAAAGAGAGTAAATAACGTATTAAACAAATGAACAAGATATGAGTATATTTACACTCAAAATACATATCTAAATGGAACATCCCATTGTTTATCAATATATTCATATTTAAATTGATGCACAATTAACTATGTGTATTAACTGGCCATAAGTTTCTTGAATCAAAAATTCACGTGATTGTCCATTATATATATACACCATAATTATCTTGTTTGACAACCATTCTACCTTGTTGGTCAGATAGATTATCATCGTTGTTTATCAATATAGTCATAATTAAATTGATGCACAATTAACTATGTGTATTAACTGGCCATAAGTTTCTTGAATCAAAAAATTCACGTGATTGTCCATTATATATATACACCATAATTATCTTGTTTGACAACCATTCTACCTTGTTGGTCAGATAGATTATCATCCATCGTTGTTTATCAATATAGTCATATTTAAATTGATGCACAATTAACTATGTGTATTAACTGGCCATAAGTTTCTTGAATCAAAAAATTCACGTGAGTGTCCATTATATATATATACACCATAATTATCTTGTTTGACAACCATTCTACCTTGTTGGTCAGATAGATTATCATCGGAAGATCATCGCACCATCGCTGTGTTTGAGGATTAATAAATCATGTTGATGGAGAAATTCGACATGTTATGTCAGCTATACGAGGAGCAGCGACGTTTCCAACGTGCCTGCGACCAGATCAACATACTCAACGAGAAAATGGAATACCTTAACAGGCGCCACACCAGCACACGTGACGAAGACCAGAAATCCTTCCGCTACGCACTACGCATGCGTATTGTCGTCGTGAAGGGGATGCTGAAGGCATTCTGCCACTACGTTTGCATGAAGAAGAACGAGGTTCTGGATCTCCGCTGTAAGCTCTATGGCGAAAATCCCGATGATGGAGAAATTGTCTACGATGACTCTTTCGGAGAACCTGACAGTGATTTAGAGTGAATAACGTCCAAAAGAGATCTCTTCTGGCAAGTCTTCTGTCATCTGCCGAAACATGATTGTCTGTCCCAGACTTTCGCTAAAGTCTACTGAGTGTGCAAACTCACCTAGCAATCGCCCATTAAATAAGAGGGCTACCACACCTACCTCGACATGGGTACCCCAACATTGTGAAATTGTGTTTGTTGTTCATTTATCTGTCCCAATGTTTCAAGGTTACCCCATACACTTTAAAGGGACACACGGCAATCTTGAAGTTTTTATCAAACATTGAAATTAGCGTCTCGATTTATTTATTCAGTATCGTTTTGACTTTAAAACTGCTTGCATATAATTAAATACAATTTAGTTTTTTTTATTTATTTCGTATTGTTCTTCAATATGTTTAAATATATTATTGGTATTAATATTGTATATTATTAATATAATCAGACGATAATAATAAGCAAAACCAATTTGCTTTATACAATTACTGTAATTAATATTAATGATTGAGCTAATGCATGATATATAGAAAAGCTAACTTAACGCCGTGAGTTTTCAAAAAAGCAAGCTTTTATAGTTTAATTGAAGTAACGAATTATATAATTATTTCATTTGTGTGCGCATGCGCACTCTCACTCACTAATTAATGCAGAGAATGCTTTTTTTTTCAAATTTGACATCTTCATAAAAAAGAATGATGATTATATTAACTGTATTTGTATTGTTTTACATACAGACAGACAGGCAGGCAGACAGGCAGGCAGACAGACAGACAGACAGACAGACAGACAGACAGACCAGACAGACAGACAGACAGACAGACAGACAGACATAGACTTAGCCTTTATTTATAAAAAAAATATTGTGATTTCTCTGGAATATTACATGGAATTAAGTGTGCAGTATATACATTATATATAGCGGGAAAAGAAGGGTTGTTAAAATGTTGACCTTCGGGTCATATTTATCTCCGCCCCAGGGGTCATATAGTTACATAGAGCCATCTAGAAACATCTTTAAAAACTCTTCTCTAAAACAACAAGATCAAGATGTCTACAATTTTGCATGTAGTGTAAGCTGATGGTGCTCTACCAATTTTGTTCAAGTCGTGACGCTGTGGTCAAATATAGCCCAGTACTACAGCTACAGTTTTACAAAGAGTTATACAAGAAAGTCCATAAAAAGATCCTTCTCTGAAACCACAAGAGATAGAGTATAATACTATACACGTAGCATAAGAGTATCGATCTCTACCATAAATGGTTACCAGGTTCCCGGGGTCAACGTTATACATAGAGTTATGTAGGGTGCTTCTTCAGTGGTGGCAGAAAACAATGATAGTGGCTCCTTCAAAAAATGGAGTGTTTACTAGAAAATGTACGACAACTCTGTAGTTCTGCAGGTGAGAAGGTTCTAGACACATTCTGCATATGTTTATCTAGATGTAAATTGAGAGTAAACCCGGAATGTTCATTCCTGTTGGCGTCATATAACCTTTTTGTGTTGGTGCGCCGTAAAACCCCAATTCAGTTCAATTCTTCTTCGTCGATTATTTTTTTAGTAACACAAAATGGTTCGTACAAATGCATAATACTATTATCATATTTCATATGCAGAATTATTCATGTTAATATAATAATAAATTGTAATAAAACAGCGTTAAAATAGACATCTAATATGATTTTGTGTTGCAATTTGCAAAGTTTAATGGATGTATGTATGTGTAATACATAATCCAAGAGTTTAAAGTTTATATTCGTATTGACACTGTAGATTGTACACTGGATTTCCTGTTTAGAAAAAAAAATCTTTACATTTATTAATGCCGTTCTCCCTAGTTTTAAAGGGACACTGCAATGCGGTAGCGCCCAGATAACGGTATTCTCTTATCAAATGTTTATAATCATTCTTAATAAATTATTGAACAGCTTCAAAAAAACATTTTTATTTTTTTTGGCATCATACTAGTGGCGGATTTAACTGCATCCAGTTTTTAAAACACCCTAGGACTGCAGTGCGGCCCCTTTTGTAGCTTTAAATCAGAATTTTAATATGTTACATCTATACATGTAAGGAAAAAGAAAACCTCCCCATGTATACAGTTTCTGAATATAATATGCAGTGGTCATTCCACTTTTATAAATAACCTATTTTGTACACGTGACGTATATTACATATATTTTTTGCAAGGTTCATATCTGGTATCTACACAGCAAGTTCGTTAATATCTCATTCTCAAGAAGTTATTGAGCTGAATCTGTTTCCTATTGTTAGTAACAATGAACTTCATCTTGACCCCAGTGACCCCATATACAATCCCAAACTTTCTTTTGATAATAGCTACCTACACAGCAAGTTTCACTCTAATATTCCTTACTTACGTTATTGAGCTGAAAATGTTTTCTATTTTTAGTAACCAGTAATCTTGACCTTGACCCCAAATGATCCCAAATGCAATTCCAAGCTTCATTTCCATATAAGCTATCTACCCTGCAAGTTTCATCGCAATACCTCATTCCTAACAAAAGTTATTGAGCGGCGGAAACTAAGAGTTTGACGCTGCACGCACGCACGCACGCATGCCCGCACGCTTCCCCTGCGACATACACCTAATCTTAATCCAAGGAAAACCTCGTTAAAAAACTGAAAATCATTACATGCGATTCTAATTCTATTGTTATTTACGTATATTACACGTTTCGCAAATGTAGTGCTTAACAACTCATCCACGTAGTACCGGTTAGTTAGAGCCGCTCCAGAGACAGGGTTATAATATATAGACATCCGGGAATTCTTACTAAGGGATAGTAACATTCTTATCGTTCTAATACGTGTATAAGAGGGATATACTCCGATAAACGGAACAGTTCGGTTTACGTCCCTATCTGACGAACGAGGCTGGGAACGTGTGTTGCTTAAAGCTACAGAGTCTTTATATCAATCGATTGCTTCTTTGTAGGTGTGTCTTTATTTGTAACGTCATGTTCACCAGCTCATGTCGAACTCGGGTATTTAAGCGAGCAAATATAATGCAGGATATCATTTATTGTATAGACATCGACCAGTGCACATTGCACCTGTACACAGGAAACATTATGATTTACAGAATAATTTTGTTTGCCTCTTTTGCCTCTTTACCCTTTCACATGTTTCGTTTTCGTATTATGTGTCAAGGTATACATATTGGGGTTATCTCTACCTTTTATATCTCCACCAGTGTACATGTTGCGCACTATAATAAGGCGCATGTTGAATTATGTGTTGAAGCTTAAAGTAAAATTATTAATTTCCTACCGGAAAATATTAACTCCAGTATCACTGAATCACTGTCGAACATTATACGAAGAAATATCTATAGACAGCACGTCGCAGTCCCGTGCAAATACGGATTTTCATGTGGATACCAGACGAAAATATTCATTTTTTTACACCAATTATATATATTCAGTAGTACTCAGTTAAATGTGTGTATTGTATATGTACATGTTTGTATGCTTAAAGTAACTGAATCAACGTTGTATATTGTTACATTTATATTAACCATAATTCATTAATATGTTACTATTATTTGAGCTTAAGTCCAGATGGTATAAGGGAGATAAGCATGATATATAATTAAATATACACGTGTCTATGCATGCTCAGTTGTCTCCCCTCTGACACCAGTGAGCAATAGCTATTCTATATCTCTTAACTTACATCAAATACTTTCTTATTTGACTGTAGACTATTTTGTGAAAACTATCAGTTCTGCTCTGCACTATCATCGTTTTCTTCCGCTGTACTACCACCTTTATTTGTCATATCGATTACCATTTACAGTTGAACTTGCATTATATATTATATCCATTGCTGTTTTACACATGTAACAACTTGGAATAAAAGAATGTGTATTTGGACTCGAACACACGATCTTCTGATTTCAAGTCAGGTGCTCTATCCACTGAGCTATAAGGCTTCTTGAGAAAATGGTATACTAACTGCTATTTATTAAGAGGCAAAATAACGTAACCTATTTGAACGCAACTCAAGATGAATCAATACATATATAGTCCATCTTGTCGCACGTTTAAAATAACATTGCCTGGTGTAAAATTATATGTTATCCATATGAAACTAATATTCCGACTCAAAATACTATATCTCAACTTGTTATTTAGCCCTTTATGAGTTTGTTCTGCGCTAGTTATTACGTAATGCATATTTAGTGTTAAAAATGCTACAACAAACCAATAAATAGACGTGGTCTAGAGGTTAAACGTACATCGATCAAAACTTAAAGCGAAACGTCTGTGGTTCAAATCCCGTTCTGTGCATCTACTTTTTTTATCACATATATTCTGAAGCCGTATATTCATCGATGTTACCTGTACGAAGGCTAAATAAATATGTGATATTTTACGCAACGATTTCTGTCTTATACACCGACTATCGGGGTGTTCGTAAATTTGAAACTATTTCACACGTGACTCATTCATATTCATGAGTTATTACCAGTTAAAATAGAGACTCTGTAGCTTTAAGAACATTCCAACGAAACTTGTTTCGCATGTGAAGTTTGAACCAGGGACCGCCAAACTGGCACCCATATAACATATCAGATATGTATTGAAGGTATCAACAATTGATTTTCCTTATAAAGTGGCATTCCTTATCAACTGGCATTCCTAATCAATTGACTCTATAAAATACCAAGTTGAATTTTGAATCTTGAATTTTCATTTAACAAAATCGTAAACTAGGAGCCTGCAGCTTTGGCATCAGGATGTCTCGTAACTTTCAAAATCAGGACTGTAGACGGGTTCTATTTTAACATTGAATGTGTATTTATTCTAACTGCAGGCATTAAACAAATGTCTTAAAAGTATTTTGGTCGACATGAAACTACCAGGAAAATAAAAGTATTTTACAAACTTTATAAAAGTGACTCCGGTATTTAAAATAGATAGCAATCCAAACTGGCATTGGTATAAAGATATTAAATTCATGTTTAACGTATCATACATCATTGTATAAATTTTGCTATCTTATATGAATTGAAAACTTACAAACTATCATGGTAAATTTTCATTTCTACCTAACAAAAAACGTGAAAAAGGATCTTGACCTTCAACCTCGAATGTCTCTCGTCACTTGCAAAATCAGGGCTGAACACGGGTACCATGACAAAGCCAGGGTATAACCTTTCCAATGATACCAAACACTTTGCTCCTCGCAAAATGTTGAACTCGAGCCTTAACTAGAGCAGATAGTCTAAAGTGGCCTCTAGACTATAATTATATTGTTACGCCGTGGCCCTGCCGTCACGACTCAACATGAAATTTTCGTTAATTTCCGCAGTCGATGAGGATAAATCAGTACTGGCTAACTGTCTCACCAGTGACCAATTATCGACCAATTATCGATAAATACGACTAAATAGAGCAATTTCAACTGACTTTGCAGTTTAATAAGCACTATTGACGCTACTATTCACAGTATTCAGGTCTTGCGTGAGTATCAGGAGTCATAGATCAGCCTAATACATTACAATATATTCCATTTAATTATGACGTTATGGCCTAATGGTTACAGCTCCCGACTTCTATGCAGAAAATCCGAGTTAAAGTCCCTAGTTTTGTTTTAATTTCTTTTCTCTTCACTGTAATAATAAGTAATTATAAACTATTTGATGGACTGATTCAATATGGACTCATTAAATATTAATTTAAGGAGTATTCTGGATCTTTGATTTAGATTCTATAAACCAATGACTCATATTCTTAATCGTGCTCCAGTTTTCAGCATTTCCATGAATATTGTTGACAATACACACCAACCTTAAGACACTTCTGAGACTAGGCATATCACAACCCTCATTTTATGGAGATGTGGTCTATAAACTTCGAAAGTTAAAGGGGTCTGACGGGTTTCCTGACCGCTTTACAAATTTAATCAGGAAGTTCGTCAGGAAAGAATATAACCCTTTGGTTTTACAGCGCACTGCATGTTTAGTGATTGACCCCTCTACAGTCAGTCATTACGCTTCACTTTTCACTTGTGCGATGACTGGACTACCTCTTGGGACTCTGTACCTACTGAAACCCCAACTAAGGGAGGTGGGTGCATGAGCTTTCGTCCCTCGGGTTTTCTGGTCGTACCCTAGATTGGTTTTCTCTTTAGCTGCGACTACTATGGTTGTTCAGTACGATTCTGGATACTTCCTGAGATGTTTTATTATTTTGTATGTGTTTCTTTAGTTAGTTTCTCAGGATGTGGACTTTATTGTTAGAGAATTCCTTTTGATAGGATGTAGTTTTGTTTACACTGTCTTGTCTATTTGGGCGCTAAAGACAGGATACTAGCGAGGATTTTGCGCATATAAAATCGATTCAAGCTAACCAGTGGGCCTTATTGCCTACTGACCGTTCCAAGTCGGTAACCCTGTCTTCACCACCCTTTCTGTTTTATTTTGTCTCTTTCATTGTATTTTCAAGTCCTTGTTTGCAGTACAGTGCGGACCTACGATGCCTTTGCGCTCGGACGCTGTGGTTTCTATAGGACCCTATATCTAATTTTTAGCTCTACTGGCCAAGGGCCAGCAGAGCTTATGGGATGGTGTGTTGTCCGTCGTCCGTCCGTCCGTCCGTCGTCCGTCGTCCGTTAACTTTTGCTTGTGTACACTCTAGAGGCCACATTTCTGATGCAATCATCATGAAACTTTGTCAGAATGTTTGTCTTAATGAAATCTCAGTCAAGTTCGAAAATGGGTCATGTGGGGTCAAAAACTAGGTCACTAGGTCAAATATTGGAAAAACCTTGTGTACACTCTAGAGGCCATATTTTTGACCCGAGCTTGATGCAACTTTGTCAGAATGTTTGTCTTAATTATATCTTGGTCAAGTTTGAAAATGGGTTACATGGGATAAAAAACTAGGTCACTAGGTCAAATACTTGAAAAACCTTGTGTACACTCTAGAAGCCGTATTTCTGACCCAATCTTGATGAAAATTTGTCAAAATGTTTGTCTCAATTATATCTTGGTCAAGTTCAAAAATGGGTCACATGGTGTTAAAAACTAGGTCAATAGGTCAAACTTTGGAAAAACCGTGTGTACACTCTAGAGGCCATATTTTTGACCCGATCGTGATGAAACTTAGGTCACTAGGTCAAATAATTGAAAAAACTTGTGAACACTTCAGAGGTCATATTTGTCACCCAATCTTGATGAAACTTTGTCAAATTGTTTATCTTAATGAAATCTCAGTCAAGTTCGAAAATGGGTCATGTGGGGTCAAAAACTAGGTCACTAGGTCAAATATTGGAAAAACCTTGTGTACACTCTAGAGGCCATATTTTTGACCCGAGCTTGATGCAACTTTGTCAGAATGTTTGTCTTAATTATATCTTGGTCAAGTTTGAAAATGGGTCACAAGAGATTAAAAACTAGGTCAATAGGTCAAATACTTGAAAAACCTTGTGTACACTCTAGAAGCCGTATTTCTGACCCAATCTTGATGAAAATTTGTCAAAATGTTTGTCTTAATTATATCTTGGTCAAGTTCAAAAATGGGTTACATGGTATAAAAAACTAGATCACTAGGTCAAACTTTGGAAAAACCGTGTGTACACTCTAGAGGCCATATTTTTGACCCGATCTTGATGCAATTTTGTCAGAATATTTGTCTCAATTATAGCTTGCTAAAGTTCGAAAATGGGTCACACAGGGTCGAAAACTAGGTCACTAGGTCAAATACTTGAAAAACCTTGTGTACACTCTAGAGGCCATATTTCTGACCCGATCTTGATGAAACTTTGTCGAAATGTTGTCTGTGTGTGTGTGTGTAATTCTAAGGTTATAGTCCGTCCGCCAACGAACACGTCAAGGTATACCTGACGCGATGGGCACAATAGAATCTGGACTTTCGAATTGTTGTCTTATTTATATTTTGGTCAAGTTCGAAAATTAGTCCCATGGGGTCAAAAACTAGGTCACTAGGTCAAATACTTGAAAAACCTTGTGTACACTCAAGACGCCATATTTTTTTTCATTCGATCTTTACCAAACTTTACCAGATTGTTAATGTCAATAACAGCTCGGTAAAGTTTGTTTTCAGCTCTACTGGCCAAGGGCCAGCAGAGCTTATGGGATGGTGTGTTGTCCGTCGTCCGTCCGTCCGTCCGTCGTCCGTCGTCCGTTAACTTTTGCTTGTGTACACTCTAGAGGCCACATTTCTGATGCAATCATCATGAAACTTTGTCAGAATGCTTGTCTTAATGAAATCTCGGTCAAGTTCAAAAATGGGTTATGTGGAGTCTAAAACAAGGTCACTAGGTCAAATACTTGAAAAATCTTGTGTACACTCTAGAGGTCATATTAGTTACCCAATCTTGATGAAACTTTGTCAAATTATTTATCTTAATTATATCTTGATCAAGTTCGGAAATGGGTCACATGAAGTTAACAATTAGGTCACTAGGTAAAATATTGGAAAAACCTTGTGTACACTCTAGAGGCCATGTTTTTGACCCGAGCTTGATGCAACTTTGTCAGAATGTTTGTCTTAATTATATCTTGGTCAAGTAGGAAAATGGGTCACATGGGGTTAAAAAAGTAGGTCACTAGGTCAATACTTGAAAAACCTTGTGTACACTCTAGAAGCCGTATTTCTGACCAAATCTTGATGAAACTTTGTCAAAATGTTTGTCTTAATTATATCGTAGTCAAGTTAAAAAATGGGTCACATGGTTTCAAAACCTAGGTCACTAGGTCAAACTTTGGGAAAAACGTGTGTACACTCTAGAGGCCAAATTTTTGACCCGATCTTGATGCAATTTTGTCAGAATATTTGTCTCAATTATAGCTTGCTAAAGTTCGAAAATGGGTCACACAGGGTCAAAAACTAGGTCACTAGGTCAAATACTTGAAAAACCTTGTGTAAACTCTAGAGGCCATATTTTTGACCCGATCTTGATGAAACTTTGTCGAAATGTTGTCTTAATTATATTTTGGTCAAGTTCGAAAATGGGTCCCATGGGGTCAAAAACTAGGTCACTAGGTCAAATACTTGAAAAACCTTGTGTACACTCTAGACGCCATATTTTTGTCCAGATCTTGATGAAACTTTCTCAGATTGTTTATCTGAATTATATCTTGATCAAGTTTCGAAATGGGTCATGTGGAGTCAAAAACTAGGTCACTAGGTCAAATATTGGAAAAACCTTGTGTACACTCTAGAGGCCATATTTTTGACCCGAGCTTGATGCAACTTTGTCAGAATGTTTGTCTTAATTATATCTTGGTCAAGTTTGAAAATGGGTCACAAGAGATTAAAAACTAGGTCACTAGGTCAAATACTTGAAAAACCTTGTGTACACTCTAGAGGCCATATTTCTGACCCGATCTTGATGAAACTTTGTCGAAATGTTGTCTGTGTGTGTGTGTGTAATTCTAAGGTTTATAGTCCGTCCGCCAACGAACACGTCAAGGTATACCTGACGCGATGGGCACAATAGAATCTGGACTTTCGAATTGTTGTCTTATTTATATTTTGGTCAAGTTCGAAAATTAGTCCCATGGGGTCAAAAACTAGGTCACTAGGTCAAATACTTGAAAAACCTTGTGTACACTCTAGACGCCATATTTTTTTTCATTCGATCTTTACCAAACTTTACCAGATTGTTAATGTCAATAACAGCTCGGTAAAGTTTGTTTTCAGCTCTACTGGCCAGCAGAGCTTATGGGATGGTGTGTTGTCCGTCGTCCGTCCGTCCGTCCGTCGTCCGTCGTCCGTTAACTTTTGCTTGTGTACACTCTAGAGGCCACATTTCTGATGCAATCATCATGAAACTTTGTCAGAATGCTTGTCTCAATGAAATCTCGGTCAAGTTCAAAAATGGGTTATGTGGAGTCTAAAACTAGGTCACTAGGTCAAATACTTGAAAAATCTTGTGTACACTCTAGAGGTCATATTAGTTACCCAATCTTGATGAAACTTTGTCAAATTATTTATCTTAATTATATCTTGATCAAGTTCGGAAATGGGTCACATGAAGTTAACAATTAGGTCACTAGGTAAAATATTGGAAAAACCTTGTGTACACTCTAGAGGCCATGTTTTTGACCCGAGCTTGATGCAACTTTGTCAGAATGTTTGTCTTAATTATATCTTGGTCAAGTAGGAAAATGGGTCACATGGGGTTAAAAAAGTAGGTCACTAGGTCAATACTTGAAAAACCTTGTGTACACTCTAGAAGCCGTATTTCTGACCAAATCTTGATGAAACTTTGTCAAAATGTTTGTCTTAATTATATCTTAGTCAAGTTAAAAAATGGGTCACATGGTTTCAAAACCTAGGTCACTAGGTCAAACTTTGGGAAAAACGTGTGTACACTCTAGAGGCCAAATTTTTGACCCGATCTTGATGCAATTTTGTCAGAATATTTGTCTCAATTATAGCTTGCTAAAGTTCGAAAATGGGTCACACAGGGTCAAAAACTAGGTCACTAGGTCAAATACTTGAAAAACCTTGTGTAAACTCTAGAGGCCATATTTTTGACCCGATCTTGATGAAACTTTGTCGAAATGTTGTCTTAATTATATTTTGGTCAAGTTCGAAAATGGGTCCCATGGGGTCAAAAACTAGGTCACTAGGTCAAATACTTGAAAAACCTTGTGTACACTCTAGACGCCATATTTTTGTCCAGATCTTGATGAAACTTTCTCAGATTGTTTATCTGAATTATATCTTGATCAAGTTTCGAAATGGGTCACATGGGATCAAAAAACTATGTCACTAGGTCAATATTGGAATTTGCTTGTGTGCACTCCAGAGGCCACAATTTTGATCTGATCATGACCAGCCCTTAAAACCTGCCCATGATCGATTATAATGGAAAATTGATTGAATAATTCCAACATTGCCGATAATCCACTTGGGTTACAATTCCTAGCTTGCCTTAGAACAATACCTGCACTGAACTCAGGTGAGCGATTCAGGGCCATTATGGCCCTCTTGTTTATTTTTAGCTCTACTGGCCAAGGGCCAGCAGAGCTTATTGGATGGTGTGTTGTCCGTCTTCCGTCGTCCGTCGTCCGTTAACTTTTGCTTGTGTACACTCTAGAGGCCACATTTCTGATGCAATCATCATGAAACTTTGTCAGAATGTTTGTCTCAATAAAATCTCGGTCAAGTTTAAAAATGGGTCATGTGGGGTCAAAATCTAGGTCACTAGGTCAGATACTTGAAAAAATTTGTGTACACCCTAGAGGTAATATTTGTTACCCAATCTTGATGAAATTTTGTCAAATTGTTTATCTTAATTATATCTTGATCAAGTCGGAAATGGGTCACATGAAGTTAAAAACTAGGTCACTAGGTCAAATATTAGAAAAACCTTGTGTACACTCTAGAGGCCATATTTTTGACCCGAACTTGATGCAACTTTGTCAGAATGTTTGTCTTAATTATATCTTGGTCAAGTTTAAAAATGGGTCACATGGGGTTAAAAACTAGGTCACTAGGTCAAATACTTGAAAAACCTTGTGTACACTCTAGAAGCCGTATTTCTGACCCAATCTTGATGAAAATTTGTCAAAATGTTTGTCTTAATTATATCTTGGTCAAGTTAAAAAATGGGTTACATGGTTTTAAAAACTAGGTCACTAGGTCAAACTTTGGAAAAACCGTGTGTACACTCTAGAGGCCATATTTTTGACTCGATCTTGATGCAATTTTGTCAGAATATTTGTCTCAATTATAGCTTGCTAAAGTTCGAAAATGGGTCACACAGGGTCAAAAACTAGGTCACTAGGTCAAATACTTGAAAAACCTTGTGACCACTCTAGAGGCCATATTTCTGACCCGATCTTGATGAAACTTTGTCGAAATGTTGTCTTAATTATATTTTGGTCAAGTTTGAAAATGGGTCCCATGGTGTCAAAAACTAGGTCACTAGGTCAAATACTTGAAAAACCCTTGTGTACATTCTAGACGCCATATTTTTTTTTCATTCGATCTTTACCAAACTTTACCAGATTGTTAATGTCAATAACAGCTCGGTAATTTATTTTTTCTTGTTCGAAAACCAGCCAGATCGGACCAGTAACGGCGGAGTTATGGCTCTTGATTTAGTTAAAATTGCTATATTCTGCCTCTTTAAGACGATAGTCACTCGCTTCATTGATGTTATAAGAGCCATATTAGCCAGTAGAGCGTCCACAGGCCCTCTTGGGCCTCTTGTTATATATTATTTGAATTGGGTTCTTTTTTCCCCCCACCACTTAAGAAATCAATACGCAGTTTATAATAAAAAAAAGAGCTGTCGGAGAACAGCGCAGCTCCACTATTTGAATTTTCAGACAATAATAAATTATATAGCCAGTATTTACCATCAGAAAAAAAGGCTTTAACAATGTGGGGGGGGGGGGGTTGTGGGGGGGGGGGGGGAGGATGAAATTAGGGGCAGGGTGGGATTTTTTTTTTTTTTTTATCAGTTTTAATTCAAAAATGCTGTCATTTTAAATAATTTGTGGCAACTCCGTGAGGGAGGGGAGGAGTATCTAGCAATTTTTTTATTGTAATCTCATTTCAGTTTTCTTTTTATTGATATTTCATCCGTGTATCTGGATTTAATCTAAATTGTATTATATGTAAATGATTGCGTTCAAATTTAAATGTTAATATCCAAAAAATCCTAAACGCAAAAATATATATTCGGGTGGTGGTGATGATGGGGTGGGGGATGGTTGGGAGATGGGTAGGGGTGGGGTGGAGATGGGGCGGGGGCACATCATTGATATAGGTGTAGATTTGATAAAACAAAACAACAGTATGTTGGGATATCTTTGAGAACCTGACCATTGCACCTACGTTCACGCACCTTCGCAACATCTGGATTGATTCTGACCTTATCTGAAATTGACAGAGTTTGTACGAATGGTCCGTACTGAACACATGCACGGGAATCTCGTAGTGTGTTAAAATACACGTTTAATGCTGTTTTCGATTTTTTTCATATTGGCGAGTTATAGTACAGTTACCTAGAACATAGAATTTAAAAAAATGCATAGGAGCCAATTTATCTCGATATTTGTTTACGTGTAAAAGGAGGATGAGTGCAGTATCCTCACAGTTTGAAATTTTAAGTTTATTACTCAAACTTGATAAATCTGCATTTAGGCTGTGCCTTTTTTATATTAATCACCTCGTCGTCCAAGTGTCTCTTTAGGGAGCCGGAGCTGGAGCGGGAGCACATCTGTTTTGTAAATACACGTTGGGTGTCTATAAGGTTAGGCCAGAGATTGACAACGGAGCATATTTCTCCCCAGTATTTTTACTAGTTGATGACGTTACGACCAGTTGTGACGTTGCAGTTGATACGCCGCTCGGTAGGTCCCTAACGTCCCGAACGCCACTCGGAACGTACTTCGGCAACGTCCGACGCTTTGCTCCGTCGTTCGGGCGTCTTCGAAACGAGTTAATTGATTAAGTGCTTGTTCTGCTCCTGCTCCGGCGTATATACATGTAGGCAAATCGAGTGTCCCGTCAATTAGGAGCATGGAGATAACGGACGGTTCTCCAGGCTAATTAATGTCGTCTTTCTGGCTTCTAAAAGAGCTTGATCCGATAAGTGGATTGAGGAAGGAACAGGGGAAGGGTTGGGTTATTGAACGAGATCGGTATACCTGGCATGGCATTTAAAGTTGGATTATGGCCTGTGATTTCTGTTGCACTTGACAAGTTCGATTTTTATCACAACATGCATCATACAATGAAGAATAACGAATGTGATCGTCGTTACAGTATATTAAAACATGAGAAAAGTGGTGCTATAGAAATCACAGCACCCAAGTGCAATGACAATATACAATGAAAAGGACCTGGAAGGGTCAGTAGGCAATAAGACCTACTGGTTAGCTTAACTCGATTTTAAGTGTACACAACTTCGCTATTATCCTGCATTCAGCGCCAAATTGACAAGACAGTTTAAATAAAAGAACATCCCATGAAAAGGAAATCTCTAACAACAAAGTCAACATCCAGAACGAGACACGTATATGTTACTGTAAAACTATATACACACTGTAAAACTATATAAACACATATATTAGAAACACCACAGGGTGTATCCAGAATTGTACTGAACAAAACAGCAGTTTCAGCGAAAGAGAATACCAATCTAGGGTGGTACGACCAGAAAACCCGAGGTACGAAAGTTCATGGACCATCCTCTCCTTTCAGAGTTTTCACTTAGCTACAATTCTGGATACATCCTGAGGTGATTTTATGTTTTTATATAGTTTAACGATAACATATACGTGTATCGTTTCCTAATTTCTCTGGCTGTGGACTTACTGTTTGCGATCTCCTTTTGATGGGACTTTTATTTACACTGTCTTGTCAATTTGAGCGCTGAAGGTAGACTTTGTTCGCATAAAATCGATTTAAACCGTAGTGTTGTGTATTGTCCTTTTCATTGTCCATTTAACTTTGCTTTGTAATTTTTGCTATGATTTCTGTAGGACCATTTTACTCAAATATGTTTTTTTTATGGAGAAACAATTTAAAACACGACACAATTAAAATGAGCTACTGATGTTTATATTCATTTATGTATGGTCATCTTTATAGATGCGAGTATTTATCTTTTTCTTGGTTAATTTTTTAACCAAAGACAGTACTTCATAAATTGACGCTTAAGGATGACACATTGTCGGGTGTATTTTCAGATTTTCAGGGGGAAAAACCCCACAAGTATGTAGTTCAGTATTGAGGCTACAGTCTGTATAAACGTCATTGAAGTCTACATTTTTATTTGTGAAAAGTGAGTCACTTCAATGTAAGCGTACAAAGACACTATTCACATATCGCTCCAAATTATATTGATGACAACATTGTTATTGTTCTATAGTTATGTTTTTCCTTCCGAATAACGAAAAGATACATGTTACCGTGCACAAACACGTGAGCTAAAACATACTCAAATGATAAAGTGTATTAAAACAAACAACAAATTGTATATGCGTGTATGCATTTGTTTGGTTTTAATAAAACAAATAAAAACGTCAATATTGTTAAGCAAATACGAAATAAGAGACTGGCAAATGAGCATTGACACATGATTTTTAATCCCTTTACAAGATTGTATTTACATGTATATGCATACAAGTAACACTTTAAATTTGACCATTAGAGTACATACACATTGTTTATTACACAACTATTGATAGTATGCTTAATAACCATAGTCTTTGACTGTGTTAATTGTACAATACTAGCACAGACTAGACAAATGTGTAATAACGTACTGCTGAAATATTTGATATGCGATTTCATTATTTTAAAATGTATTTTGTTTGCCATTTCAGTAGGATCACAGAAGTCGAACGCTACTGTACTCCTGGCGGAAGTTGTTTTGTGTATCAATGGATCCGATGTAAAGCAATGTCTGTGCGGTGTGACCTTGTTACTTTTTGGTAAATTTAGTTATTTTGCGAGCTTTTTAACGAGGTTTCTTGTCCACTGGCATATTTACATACTTTGATGATGCCTCTTGCGTAAGCACGTTGATTAAAATGGCGTATAAAAGCAAAAAGTCAAATGAAAACATCGACAACAAGTGAAAATTGAGTCTACCGGATGTAAACATTTGAATCAAAAACGTTCCATTTATGATTATTTTGTATAAAACCACATATACATAATAAGATTAACATCTAAGAAAAAGGTACATTAGTATAGGTACACTCAGTTTCTTGTTAATATAGCTATTTTCTGTGGTTGAAATGGATCATACTATTCATATTTACTATACTCATAGTTGCAAGTTCGGTGTATTGTTAGTTGCGTTGAGCCTTCAAACGTGAATACTCCTAGTTGGGTTGAAATAATGTTTAATACGAAGCCGATAACGGAGACGGTTGATACATTTTTCATGTTTACGAATGTTTCTAACCACCAATGTGGACTCCACTTAAGATATGTCAATCCAAAATAATTTCAATAAAAATTAACTGGCAAAGATTGAAAAGTCAATGAGTATCAGGTGTAACTTCTGTCTGTCAGTTTATGCTCCCATTTTTATGAGGTGGGTTGTCATGTAGAAGTAACGGTTAAGTCCGTCCGTATATACGTGCATATCCTATATTCGTTGGACATGACCACTACTGATTTCGGTATGACAGTATGCTATTGCTCACTTTTTAGTTAAAAGAACTATAACCCAATTGGACAATGATGAAATTTCAGCGTTGTGAGGCATATATGTAAACTACGATATACAGAATATAACATCCTAAATATTTCTTTCTATTTCAGGCAGTTATGGATGAAATAAAATGCTACTGTTGTTCAAACAGGTCACATGACTTTCCGGACATAACTGACCATCAAATTGCCTACCACAACACAGAAGAGCTGACAATTAAATGTTACTCCATCTGGAACAGATGCACAAAGTATTACCATATTTTTTCCATTAGATATAAAAACAGAGCAAACTAATCACTCCCTAACCTTCATTACAAACTGTGAACATTTCCAAAATTCCAGAATATTCCATCCACTAAAAAAAATCCAAAATTTTACTTCTACATCTAAGAAATGCACGAACAATGTCTTTAACTTGCGTCTTGAAGAATGGTGTGGTTTGGATAAAATCAGTGATTTCTTTTATGAAACGTCGCGTTTGGATGATACGCAGTGAAAATGTTCATCCTGATGAAAATGTGTACCAATTTACAAATGCATGAGGATCAAAAGAGCATGTGTAATTATCAATAAAAGTATCGCAAAGAAACTTTTATTTAGTTTATTAAAAGGATATTTAGAAATATGTATAAATGCATTGAACTGTATGTTATAATTTATGGCCGTAAGGTTGGAGTGAAATATACCCAATATGCATGTGTTAAATTGAACAGTTAAACGATATGAAAGTGTCAGTCAGTGTGTTGTATTATAGTGCTATTCGTTAATATTAAGAAAACATTTGTGGCGATGTTGAAAGTTATAAGTACATGTAATATCAGTGTTTTCTTTACAATATGAATTTGCATGTGATATATATTATATTTATTGATACACGTGTATGGCATGAATGTTTTAAATAATACAACATACTATGTTACATGCCTTTTCATGACATGTTTGTTTTGAATGTTGTGAATGTAAGATGTTTAATAAAGATGTGTATTTATAAACGAAGTCAGTGCGTCTTTTTTTATCTGCAGTCATGAACCAGTAACAACGTTTCACAATCCATTGTGAAAGGTCCCAAACCTGTTATGCATGAGTTATCAGCGATAATAAAAAAAAAATATATATACTAATAAATAAGATATGTATTATCTGCTACTAGAAGAAGACCTGCTACCACTCTTAATATTGCATTTTTAATCTTTTTTGATGAGGTGGAGTGGTATTTGATGGAACATACTCACTAGATGGGATATTCTGATGAAGTAAAACAGTTCAGAAATATTGGTCCCAAACGGTTTAAGGGCAAATGTCTGGTTGGAAAAACAAAGGTCAATTACAAAAAGGCCGTATCAAGCTAGAAAAGTATTCTATCAGTATTGCAGTTCCCAGTATATGTTGCCTAAACGACGCGTATTTGGCTAAGCAATTGGAAGATATTAAACTAAATATTCATATGGTTTAAGTGTTATTAATACTTTAGTTGTTAGTGGCTCCATTAAAGGCATGTTGAGCGCGATATGCAAAACATGTCTGGGGAGAACCCTTTGATTTAGAACTGATACGACAAAATATTGGATACTTATACATATGTCACACTCATAATTAGGTTAATTCAATCCTATCCATATATTATTATTAAATATGTACATAAACGAAATTTCTATTCTGTATTTACGTACCTTTTTTCAGATCGCATATGACTTTTCAACGCAACTACAATACAGTAGTTTACCAACTAGGGTGACAGTGATTATTTTAAAAATCGCAACTATGAGTACTCCGTGTTTTGACAGAAACCTTTCTCTATCGTTATAATCTCACAAATAACTGCTAATGAACCACACATTGTCAAGTTCTGTGTATTATTCTATACCTAATTTATACATCCAATCGTAGACGCTCTTTCGAGTCATGTGACCGTACAATATATTTCCGTATCGGGACGCACGCGCGTACAAAATATCCCGTATTTTGTTCGTATTGTACGCTTCACAGGTTCCATGTTAAACCTATGATAAAGACCGAAACGCGTGAAAAGGTCCGAATAAAAATCAGAACCGACAGGCTTCTGTCATTACCTAACCATAAATTGTTGTCAAGTAATGAAAACCTATCTATTGCACATATTTTTATTTAATTTTCCTTTATAACAAAAAAAAAACACAAAAAACTAGCATAATATATCATTGTTTGAAACTGACCTTCGGTAGTATTTAATCACTGTTGACAACGGAGAAATGGGCATTCTTTCAAGCAAATAAAGCTTGAGAGTAAGCCATGTCGAACACAATATATAAAATACATAGACCTACATGCAATTGTGCTTTCGATGTTCATAGCGACTTGCTTGAAAGCATGAAACAAACGAAAGTTATATCCGAATTATAAATGATTGGTTAAAATAAAGGTATAGAATAAAAAGGTTACTTAACATGGTTCTGTACAATACGGGATATATTTGGACTCGTACACAGCTGGAAAAAATCATATTGGACTCGCCTAACGGCTCGTCCAATATGACTTTTCCAGCTGTGTACTCGTCCAAATATATCTCCGTATTGTACAGAACCATGTTAAATAACCTATAATTATTCCTAATATGAAACAATTATAAAACTGATACAATCGTACCTCGTTTGTACAAAATAAGCAATTGTTTACAACTTTTTACTATTGTCAAGTGTTGTGGACAGAAAACCCGACTGTTATTACATTATTCATTGTCAAAAACAAGTGTTTGTATATGATGGACTACAATTACGGATTCGGTAATAAACTGCAATCAACGATTTTCTGAAAATCTACCAATAAATAAGGTTCTTAACGCCATCAGTCGAACACCTCTATCAGATGTGGTGATATTGCGTAATATTTCAACACAACTTCCGTTGGGAGTACAGTAGCGTTTGCCTACTGTGAGGATTATACATGTACCTCTTAACATCTGTTTTGCCGTACAAGTGCCGTCTTCATATCATGTATGTATCCTTTTGTGTCTGGGTGGGGTTAAATGATAAATGTTATTTGTATGTGGCAGTATAAATGAAGACATGAACAGAAGTTATTTTCATTATAATATTTCAACACAACATTAAGACGCGCATTGGTACACATGTTTGCACACATCATCTATTGCGTAGTAAGTTCAATTTTCGATGCCCTTCTAGATCTATTTTTCTGAAAAATAGAATAAAAATACTATATTTTCAATCATATAGACTGTTCGAAATACGTGTTATATCTACTTTTGCTGACCAGTGCATTTCAAAATGTTTTGCGTCATGTATGGTAAATTAAACTATTAATTTTAAAACTTTTGGATTCTGAAATTATCGACTATTTCGGTAAGCATAAAGTTTCATTTGAAATATAAGACGGTCGATATTTTGCGGTAAAGGACCACCTCAATTTTCCTGGGTAGAACCAGTACTGTATACCTCCCGCCATCCGTAAGAATCAACACTTTCTCAGTTTCTCATGATGTTTGGGTCAAAACGTAAATGTGCAAGGTATCATTTTTAAAAAACACAGAACGCATGCATCCGCATAGCAGTTTGGGTTAACTTGTATGAAATGTTTTTGTGTAGATAAGTTTATAATATCATGAGAAAGAATCAATACGCCAAAAGGCCGACATTTTTAAAACTAGAAATTTAGTTCTGGCAGTGCACTCAAACTTGTTTATAATGATAACCAAAATGTGCAAAAACCTTCTTGTGTTGTTTTCTTGGATCTCTCTGACGCACTTAAACCACGCCACATAAGGCCTGCAAGAGATACATATTACATTTGTATCGAAATATAAAATACAATTAAAACAATATTTATTGTTTTTACGGTTTATTTAAAAAAGGGACACATGGCAATCTTGAGTTTTATTCAGACATTAAAATTTGCTAGTGAATTTAGTTATCCTGCGTCATTTTGACTTTAAAACTGCTTGCATATGATTAAATAAAAAATTGAGATTTCAATTGTCTGCATTATATCACCAAATTTTTAAATATATTATTGATGCACTATTATAAAAAGTTAGTAATATGTAAAAATAATTTGCTTTGAACTAGTCTAACAATTACTATTAATGATTGAACAAATGCAAGTGAAGAGAAAAACTAACGGGACGCCGTGAGTTTTTAAAAAATCAAGATTGCCGTGTGTCCCTTTAGGTTTATTTTTTCTTGTTTAAAAGGTATAAAAAAATAAATATCAAGTAAACCACATGTTTATGTTTTGTCGTATACAATAATATTGATTAACGATCATTTTTATATGAGCTATTTATAGAAAATGTTTTTTTTATCATTTACACTGAAAATGGTTACTTGGAAAAAAAAGACACATTTTCCTTATCTTACCTTTATCAGATAACATAACCGTTCTAAAATGTTACAGGAAATACTCAATATTTATTTTACGCCATTTAAGCTTACTTAATAAAAAGCAAATTAATAAAGATCAACGTTGCATTTTTCATACAGGGTTATACACGGCCTTGTGTGTGCAGTATACCTTTAATGGCATTGTTGAGTACAGCAATTGTTTAAACAAACGAATTATTGTGTGTGAATGCAGTAGTTTCATTAAAAACAAATATAAGCATGCAAAGATCATAGTCATCATTATAACGTTTGATAAATAGAGGATATGTGTTGTGTTGGAGTGAATAACATATTTTATTTCATCGAGAGTTTTCTCACTTCTCGATGAAATAAAATATGTTATTCACGACAAAACAACACATTTTCTTTTTATTTTATGATTTTACAAACAGTTTTTGAGGGAAACTACGGTAGAACAACAAGGGAGGCAATTTCACTAACTAAGCCGTTTTATAGATTTTTAGATTTCTACTGCTGCTTCGTCTGAAGGGGCCATTTTATTATCCCTTGTTGGTGTTGAAGTAGCATACGGATTATTTTTTTTGTTAAATAGAATATTGGTGTTTTCCTTCCTTTGAAGAGAAGTAATGCAAGGGAAGCAACTCTTTTGGTTTTCAAAACAGTAGTCCCGGCAGCTAATGTGAACATAAACCTCTATATTTCACAATTTAAAATACAGTTGCTTATTATAAAATAAAGTGTGTTACAACTCTGTACAGTAATGGGGATCCTTCTGAAGCAACGGACACTCAGGAGAGAATAGGTAATATAAGGCGCAACGCTCCTGCTGCCCCCACCCACTCCCCGGCACCGGCTGGAGCAGTATTCTACTATAAAGCCATAGTGATTGTGCTGATGACCCAAACGGATCAGTAAGTAATGACATACGTTATGTCCAGTGCTGTTCCAGCGACAGAGACATATGATATAATTACAGATGAATTTACTTACCAGAGATGTTTCTGGCACTGGGTTTGGTCCACATCCACACTCTGCGCCACAGGTATCACATAGTCCTGAACTACGTTTTAAACTCGCTGGTAAGTAAACGGCCATACATGCTTCGTCTAAAATGATTGAGAATGTGTTGGCACTGTATGTACATCCATGTGTAGTTTCCGTAACAAATTAACATGTGACAAAGTATATAACACAAGTATTGAAGTTTTATATCAAAATGTTTACTATGTTTGGACACCGTATATGTAATTTGTGTTTACTCTGTATAGTAATTATTTATGTGGACACAGTATCTAACGAGTGTGGACATCGGATATAAAAAACTAATAAAACAAATGAGTGTTTACTATTTATGCTGGATCTATCCCATCACAAACAGAAAAGGTAGTCAAATACGGGTATAAAGCATATATGGCTTTGTTGTTCTTGTGTATTATTCGCATATGTTCAATGTATTATTGCTACTTGTGTTGTAGTTTGCATTTAATTGCATGCTATTTTACAGTCTACGTAAGGAAGACTGAGTTTACTAATTAAACATATACCTCTCAAGCAGGTACTTCATACTTTAATTAATTGCTTACTTACTAACACTGTTAGTTATAACAAACATTTGGTTACCGTATATATGGAAACCCTGCACAACAAACGATTTGTCACGGTTTATCATAGAAAAGCATCACATACAACACAAAAATCTAACTTATGAATACAAAGTATGCTGACCCATTTAAACACCGTAAAGAAATATATATTATTATATAAAACGCCAATGCTAAATCCCCGCAGACAATGATGTGTAATGTCCTACTATCTGAAACGAGGGTGGTAATACAGGGTGATAATAAATCGAGGGGTAATACAGGGTGATAATAAACCGCGGGGTGATAGCAAAATAATTATTACATGCGCAGCTTTGGTGCGCGTTGGTGAGCGTACTGTGTCGGCGACGTCATAGGCTCAGTATGGTGCAATTGCTATTTATATAACTTCAAAAGTACTTTACCGATTTCAATAAACAACCACTCATTTGTTACTTAAGTTATTTTCAATCCAATGATATAGCTGCTATAGCAACCTTTGATACAAGTTTCTTTTGAAAATAATAAAAAAAAACGTTAAATTGAAATCTATATTGAAAAAATGAACCTTACTTTGATCCGATAGGATTTTGTTATAATAAAATAAATATCACATTCTTGTTCACCCTTCGAAAATGAATATCACCCCGGGCGATAATCATATCCTCAAGGTGACACTTTTACTATCACCCTCTCATGAATGTGAAAGTTATATAATATTGCATATGTCAGCGACTTCTATATGCAACCGACTTACCTATGTCATCGACTTATAAGTGCAAAAGATACTCACTGGGCTCGTAGTAGGAGTAGACGAGCGTCGTACATTGGCAGGTTTGACGCCAGCAACCTGAGACACCCTCTGTACTGGTACGGTCACACAGATATCTACACTGGTTATCTAAACACGTTAGGGAATGGTATATATATATATAGATACTCACTGGGCTCGTAGTAGGAGTAGACGCGCGCATTGGCAGGTTTTGACGCCAGCAACCTGAGACACCCTCTCTACTGGTACGGTCACACAGCTATCTACACTGGTTATCTAAACACGTTAGGGAATGGTATATATATATATAGATACTCACTGGGCCCGTAGTAAGAGTAGACGCGTACAACGGCAGGTTTGACGCCGGCAACCCGAGACACCCTCTGTACTGGTACGGTCACACAGCTGTCTACATCGGTTATCTAAATACGTTATATATATATATATATAGAGGTACTTACTGGGCTCGTAGTAGGAATAGACGCGTACATTGGCAGGTTTGACGCCGGCAACCTGACACCCTCTGTACTGGTACGATCACACAGATGTCTACACTGGTTATCTAAATACGTTATATATATATATATAGAGAGAGAGAGAGGTACTCACTGGGCTCGTAGTAGGAATAGACGCGAACATTGGCAGGTTTGACTCCGGCAACCTGAGACACCCTCTGTACTGGTACGGTCACACAGCTGTCTACACTGGTTATCTAAACAAATACGTATAATATACGGTTGAATATCGTCTCCTAGGTAGCACGTGTATTGTTGTTACAGAGGCAATCTTTTCCATATATAAAAAGTATGTCATTACATTCTCATATGAAAATCATATGATTCTCATATGAATCTTATATAGAAGGGGCAACATAAAACCTATCATAAGATATTTATATAATAGGAGTTTCATATAATTATCATATGAGAATAAATTGGAACACACACATTTTCATATGATTCTTATGCCTATTGATGTCATTGAGTACCTTCATTGTGGCTTTCTAGGCTATTGTTTTTTTGTATTATATTTACACGAGCATATTTGTGTTTTCCTTATATTGCCTATTGATGCTGCCTTGTTGGTTAGGGATTAGATCATGGCGGGGATTTCTTTATTTACACTGTCCTGTTTTAATCGGATGACAGTAGGGTAAGTGTGAGGTTTGGTGCACTCTAGAACCGGTTTAAACCCTCAGTGGCCTATTTTGCCACTGACCGTTTCAAGGCGGTAGCCCTATTGTCAACCCTTTTGTGTTTGTGATGTCGTTTGTATTTATTATTACTTTTGTCTTCTTGTTTGTCTGTTTGCGTGTTTGTTTCTGTGTTTTGTGGTTGACTGTCCTCCTTGAATGCTACTTTCCCTGTCCGATCTTTTTATATCTCTTTATGCTTTTTTAACATTTAAATGATCCTCATATCGTACTTATATGATTCGTATATGAAAGGTTTTATATAAGAATCATGTACTGCTCCTTTTATACAAGTATCATATAACGGGTATCATATGAGAATCATATACATTTGGTAGTAATAAACATGTCTGTTTAAAGAAGGCAAGAACTGTTATTCATTCCGACCTTTGAAGAACGCTGAGCCCGATATATCGGTGGTACATTCTCTACTTTTGTTTTCTTACTTGAATTTCGAATAGGTGGTTCCTAAAGTTTCTAAGTATTGTTTAATCACTCTTAGGATATGTTGCCTGCTTTTTAATTTAGTCTTTTCACTGTTACCTGTGATACGGAGGCTTCATAGCCTCTTCTCCCAGCTAAATTCCATTTTGTTAGATTCGCCAGTTGTTTTCTTGTTTAGGGCAAAGCGTTTTGTTAGAAACTGGGACAATACGCCGCTGGCCATGGAATGGTGTGAAAATACCACATAAAAGGTTTCGTGTTCACCGTCATATGCATACCATCTGAGGGATGGCTCAAATGTATGTACTATTATCATTTTATATATAGAATTTGCTCAACCCGGGGCTAGAGGGCGTAAACGGTAGCAAGCACTTCCCACTACCGTTCATGAACAGTCTCAATCGAACCGAGATGCAATATTTTTTGTATTGATCGTGTTCGACGATTTCCAATTTTTTCTTTTCATACCATCTTATATATCACTGTAGCGTTGCCTGTGCAGTGTGGCGGCGGTAAAATGTCTCCCCGTGCTAGCAGTCAGAACTGTTATTCATTCCGATCTTGGGAGATCGCTGAGCCCGATATTTATAGATATCGGTGGTACATTCTCATATGCTTTTGTTTTCGTACTTGAAATTCGAATAGGTGGTTCCACTGCTCCAGCCTTTAAAGGTTCTGCGTATTGTTTAATCAACCTTAGGATATGTAGCTTGCATTTTAATTTAGTCTTTTGACTGTTAGCTGTGATACGTAGGTTTCATAACCTCTTCTCCCAACCAAATACCATTTTGTTTATTTCGCCCATTGTTTTCTAGTTTAGGGCAACGCGCGTTTTGTCAGAAACTGGGAGTCCCATGCGCCGCTGGCCATGGAATGGTGTGAAAATACCGCATCGAAGGTTTCATGTTCACCGTCAAATGCATACCATCAGGCAGATGTAATTGACGCCTTTAATGACACCTCTCTGTATTTGGATGACAAAATGAAATTGACAATCCTTTCTTTTCTACTGTGGTTAATAATATCTATTCTAAGGAACTTAAACTCAACAAAATTAACATTTCTGATACTTTCGCTTCTTTTATTGATTAACACCTCTCTATTGAAAATCCCCATTTAGATAGGGATGTTCCACGAGCTACTTCTTATGGTGTCTATGAGTCTCAACATATTCATTTTTCTAGAGCTTTTAGTCGTTTTGAGGATTTTAATATTCGTAATATGTTTATAACTAAAAACGTACTCCAGCAGGGCTACCGTTATATAAACTTCGAAAACCTTTGCAACATTTTATTATCGAAACCCTGATCTACTTTTAAAATATAAAAGTAATTTAAGAACTCTTCTGCGGCAAGGACTATCACAACCTCACTTCTATGGTGATGTGATTTACAAACTTCGTAATATCCTTGGTCTTAATCACTTTCATACAATCTTTATTAAACTTGTTCAAAAGTTTATCAAAAGAGATTATGACCCTAACATTTTGCAACGTACTGCATATTTATTGCTCATTTACAGTTCGCCACTATGCTTTCCTCTTTGATTGTGCGATGAATTGACAGATTGTGGACCCTATGATGACGTCTACCTAATCCTTATAGGACGGTAGCGTCTGATGTTTTTCCGTAATCGTGTCTTATCGTACCTTTAACGGTGTATTCTCGTGTTGCTCTGGCTTCTGCCAAGTCAATTGAGTACATACTTTATGGCTTTCTAGGTTTTTGTTTTTATACATGATCATTGATGTGTTTTACTTATATTGCCTATTAACGCTGTCTTGTTTGTAAGAGATTATAACCTGGCGGTGATATCTTTATGTACACTGTCCCGTTTATTGGGATGACAATAGGGTAATAGTGAGGTGTGGTGCACTATAGAACCTGATTTAAACCCCCATCAGCCCTTCTTTTTTGCCACTGACCGTTCCAAGGCGGTAGCCCTATTGTCAACCCTTTTGTGTTTGTGATGTCTTATTTTGCTTTTTATTCATCTTTATATATAGTTGTTCTTTGTTTCTTTCTATGTGTGTGGTTGACTGTCGTCCTTGAATGCTACTTTTCCTGTTCGATTTTTATATCTACTTGTGTGCGTTTTTTTGTCATCATTGGCGATTTTATTTATATTTGCCTACTTACATCCATGTAATCTTTGTGCGTTTTGTAGTATTTTAGTTGTTTGTATATTTTCCTATTTTGTGGCATTCATCTGTTTATAATAACTTACACATTGCTTCTACACACATATAATAATGGCTGAAATCTGCCAATTTTGGAGAAGAGTATTTATTAGTTTAAAATGCCCTTTAAATAAACTACGTAAAAGTGAATAATTAAATTGGTTCATGTTGTTTGTAATGTCTTATATTTTTGTTTGTTATAAATACTGTAGCACTGGACATACTGAATGCTAATTGCTACTGAATCTGTAAAACGCTACCAGAAAAACAATATTCTGACCATCTTTCATAAAAGTCATTTAACTCGAAAACAGCAGTTACACAATACATACCTCGTCGAAATAAATCTGCAACCGACCTGCGGACATTTCCTTGCGCTTGACGGTTTGTGGGTGTTCTACAAGATCAATCTGGGGCTCAAACCCCGAGATGACCCCGATATCCATTATGACCATGTTACTGTTGGTATCCGGTTTTGTGAACCTTAAAAAAGCAAATGCTACTTGTTATACTTACAAGTGCTTGTACGTGTATTATGTTAATTTATTATAATACTACAGTCATAATTATTGTATATGTTTATACATGGCTACATTTGAATATATACAGTAAACCATATTATTACGTATTTTATTTAATACTTTACGATTATAGACAAGGTGAAACAGTAATACAAAGTGGAATGTGTGTTACAGTGGTAGAGCATCGGACTCCAGATCGAGAGGTCGTGGGTTCGATCCTCGCCGTGGCCATGTTATTTATCCTTGAGCAAGATAAGTATTTTGTTTAATAATATTTTATTGCAGATATGTTACAATACATCAATTCAACATCACAATATTCATAGAAACATATGCAAGTGGATTGAACTACAAGTTATTACAACATTAGCAAGATAAGTAATCCACATTGATTAGTACTGGAAAACCATGAAAACATCGAGAGTGATTAATATAAGTCGCAAGAACCTGTTTCACAATCAATGTTAAATAAATGTTTAAACTAAAACAGTAAAGTGAATAACAGATGTTTACATCAAGTGACGTATACATTACACATGGCACACTAACCTTGCACAAGCATTTAGAATGTACTTGTTCGTTGTATCGTCTGTTACTGTTAACGTTATGTCATAACTAGGCGGCTCGGTGTCTTGCGCCACGTTGTAAAACATTTTTATCTAAACGTGGAAATAACACATGCATAGTAATACTTGTAACAACCCTGCATTAACTCATGATTGCTCTTCCCTTTAAAGGTATATCTAGCGCAAATAATAGCTCAACATTAGCGAGATGAACGCCGAAGGACAAATGCAATGCGACTGTGTAAGTTATGTTTATCTAAGTATTTTCTTTTACTAATATACATTTATTAAAGTTCTCCGGCCATGTTTTGTTTCATGTACATGTTTATGTTTATTTAAATCGAAATCAATACACAACAATATATATTTACAATTCACACATTGCAATTTCTGTGAAAAGCGAGAATTAGATTTTATTTGGTGACGTAGAAAAATTAGAACAGGTAAATTAATCCACAGGTAAATGTATTTATCAATTATCTGGCAATAGTTGTGCAGCTATACAATTCAGATTTACCTCATTTTCCCGTGGTCACGCAGTGGTAAAAGTAGTATCAAATAATACTTAGTTTTACATACAACTTAGAAGCGGTTTTCAATATGTTTCCCTCCAAAACTATCAAGAAATGTTTATATGATGTTTAAGAGTTAAATTTGTTAATAGATAATACTACAAAAAGGGTGGCCATTCATCTTTAAGTATGACGAGTCAAAGATAACCAAATGCAATGATTACTAGACATTATAGCTATTCTCATTTTTCAGAAGGTTCCGCAAAAGAAAAGTTACATGCTTTGCATAAGGATATACTATAATCACAAAATCTCAGTCAGATTTACACATGTTGCAAGTGTTACCTGTAAATAGAAGTATTGCATATTTGCGCTCTTACTTTTGGCTCAACAAAAACCTGTCATGCATCTTGTTTATTGAGCAATTAAATAATTTTCTTATCTTTCCTATAGCTTTTTACAAACATAAAATGTGTACAAAGAGAATATACTTATGTTATATCACATGTATCTTCTACTTTACTTACATCAATCATAGCTAGTCCAGTGCCCTTGGCCTCTACCGTCACCTTCGTAACATCGCCATCAAACTGAAGCAACACATTTGATCATATAGACACAAACATATTACAAAAAATGAACCATTCTAATTGAATTGAATTGAATTGGATTTTATAGTCGCACCAACAGCTAAGGTCATATGGCGACTTTCCAGCTTCCACTGGTGGAGGAAGAAGACCCTAGGTGGCCATCCGGGCAATTTTCATGTACGGACGGGCACCTGGGTAGAACCACCGACGTTCCGCAAACCAGCTGGATAGCTTCCTCACATAAAGATTCCATTCTAATTGAGAATCCTATGATGACGTCTACGTAAATCACGAAAGCGGTCATGGAAGGAATGGTAACGTTTTATGTTTGTCTTTAGTCTTGTCTTGTCGTGCCCTTAATGATTTATTCTCTCGTCGCTCTTTCTGCCAAGTCACTTTGTGGCTTTCTAGGCTTTTGAATTTTTATATTTGTAAATGCATAATCATATTTGTTGCCTAACTAGTTTGTTTGAGGATATAGCCTGAAGAAGATTGCTTTATTTACACTGGCCGTTTAATTGTGATGACTAGGTAAGATAAGTGTGATGACTAGGTAAGATAATTGTGATAATTGTGATGACTAGGTAAGATAATTGTGATGACTAGGTAAGACTGAGATTTGGGGCACATCGAGAAATATCGGTAAAGAATGTAACTGCACTTATATCTTACATTTCTAATCTGCAACACGTCGTGATTCTCTGACGTCATCAGGATTGTTTGTTTTGCTCCAGTGACTTCATTGGGAGGCGTGCCAGTTTTTGTGTAGATGTCAAGAGTCAGATCTACATTTTTGGAATATATCAATGCCGCAAACTGGGATAGAGCCTGCAGGGCCACTACTGTATCCTACAAGATAATAACACTACTTCTGTATGATCATAATACAGTATTACAGCACTTAGATTATTTCACTCGCACCATGTTACGGTGATGCGTATAGTCGGAGTTTAGATTTAACCCATAACCGCTACATATATATAATGGATTGTTCTTTCTTTGAATTAAGACCATTCCATTTATGTGATAAAGGGGTATTTTGGGGGGAAATGACGGATCAGCAGCCGTATATTGTAAATCGTGCTTAGCGGGTTAAGGTTTAAGAGATCCGAGATTTCGTACCCTTTATTTAAGAATTGAAATGAATTGAAGCCTTTATTTTAAGAAGTTAATCCAGTTAGTAAAAACACTAATCCTCCTTGATGCCCTCTAATGAAGAGTATCACGTTCCATTTATTATAAAGCATAAGCAAGACATATATACAGGCGTATAGAATTTTGTACATATGAATAATATGTATGTACATGTACTATATAGCAGGAACCAAAAGTCGATAATTGGGATAACGCTTTTCAAGTGATGCTATATCGAGGAGTGATCGCACAACTGCTGTAACTATATAAAAATAAAGCAACAAATATACTAGTTTCGCGTTAAGCGCTCGATATATCGTATGAAGTTACAAAACCAATGTCAGGCATTTTGTGATTACGTTACACTTCCTTCTGATCATTATACTAAAACAAAGTATCAATGGGGCGAGTTTCATACGCTATTATCACTTCAAAATATTATTACATTTCGATAGATTTCTTTAATATTTTCCAGATAAAGTTATTTATCATTTCAATTAGTCAATTAGGAAACTATTTTATTATTATTAGTTTATATATATATATATTTCCTGATGATAGATTAAAGAATCCAATAATAATCAAAATATAAGAAACGTAATTATTACCTGTGTAGAATAGAAGCCACCGTAAGAGCTTCGGCGTTTAATCAACCAGTTAAGGATCATTATGCCGTTATTTTTGCCGACATCCCCTCCCACCCGACTGTATGTCATCAGAGCATAGGATGCTATCTCGATATTCAAGGCATACGATGATGTATTTGTCCAGTGTTTTGAATTTTCTTGAAACAGAAACATATTGATATACACGTGGCACAGAGAAAACAATGTTATCTTAATATATAATGCGTATTGGGACATTTTGGCCTAGATGACTGCTAATATTCAGTATACACTATGGCCAATGACAACTTGAAGTCAAACTCGACGGGGAGAGGTTATTAGGGTGTGTGTGTGTAGTTCGAAGGTTTATAGACCGTCCGCCAACTAACACGTCGAGGTAACCCTGACGCGATGGGCACAATAGAGTCTGGTCTTTTCTAGATGTGTATGTAGGTTGATCTGGTGCTGCTGTGTTGCTGTGTAGTCGTCTCTGTTGATTGTATGTAGGTAGATGTCGCTTTCGCTCTGTGGTTGTCGCTGTGGCGGTGAAGGGGGGGGGGGGGGGAGGGGGGGGTCTGGAACGACGTCTAGGTGGTGCTGTCTACGCTACTGGACGATCCGCTTTAGGGCCACACCCATCACAGTTTGATCCCTGCGCCGCACACACCACCCGATGGCCATTTTCCGTCTTCGGTTTTCAGTCTTCTGTCCTCGGCGTCGATCCGCTGTGGCGGTGTAGCTCTCGGCTCCGGACTTCTGACTTCGAACTTTTAACTTCGGTGTGGCCATCAGATGATGTGTGCTGTGACGGGACGCAGGAGACATCTTCACTCTCGGTCAAATGACACTCAAGTCTACTGAACTGTTAATTCTGCAGTTCAGTAGTACCGGTATTTGACCACAATACACGAATAAAGTGCTCAATACCAGTAATGGTGTATAGGGCTGGCAAGGCGACCCCTACACAAACATCCTGAGTGTCATCAGTGCCCACGCTGCGACGTGCACGCGGTGAAGATCTAGGTGGAGAGAGGTTATTAGTTGAACAACATTGTACACTTATTGATATACAATATGAATGGTGCAATTATCGCAAGGTAATATACATCGTGGAAAATGCTATTTTTGTGTTAAAGTCGTATTTGTTTTATTGTTGTTTATTCATATATTGAACTATATTATAGTATCCCACATCCTATCAAAGTACAGAACATAGAGTTTCATGTTTCATTGTATCAGTTAAGCATAGTGACCGAAATGTCGGTAGCAACATCAGTAATTGGCTTAAGGCAGTTGTGTGACACGTGCGTGCTTTTAAGTTGGTCAGTTATATATAAATACAATCATATATATAATACCTAATGTGCTCTTTACTTAGAATATACGTCTAACCCGTAGTCGGTATTTCATCTATATTATATGTCCAACAAACTCATTAAAAGACCGTTGGTACCGACTCCGGTGTCAAGTTACAACCATATGGAGGTGTTGTTTACGACTATGTTTTGGATCTGATCAAAGCTAAACCAAGTGGTGTCACTAGATTGAATGCTGACCATAATGGTGGGAAATAATTAAGGAACCATGTGGCACCCTGGACAGGTTCTCACGGTTGTTGCTGCGAGAGTACCTGTATAAAATAGGCCAATTTGGCAGTCCGAGGGAGTCTATAAGCAAGTCTTGAGTTGACGTCATGTCTATGTTTTAGGCACTTAAAACTTGCATCACCGGTCCGCTAGGCTCAATATTTTGCAATCTGAATTATGTCATAGTTTGGCTGTTAGAATTTGGACAAATTAAATGGACTATACTTTGATACGAGATACGTTTTATCTTACTGTTGGTTTATTTCAAATTAGTATTTACAATTAAAATTTGGTGATCGGAAAGTGTGTTGTGACGTTTATAAAGTCCTGACTCTAATATATTTTTAAGTTACTATCAAGAACAATAATAGACGAACGTTTTGTAAAATTCCCACAGAGAAATGGACATTTCAAAGTTATTTATGAAGCACCAGATTGACGTCTGACAAGATTATAAAAGGTAACAATGTTTATAAAAAAACCTAAATATTTAACAAATTAAAATCAAGTAAAAGTTAGGTATAGGGTTACAAAGTTTTTGCTTTATAAATTGTAAACGGACAAAATACACATTGTGCCGTAAGTGACAAAAATACAAAATGCGTTGTATTTCAGAATGGAAACTAAATGTTGCAGAATGAATTACTTTGAGGACGACTATTCGTTTCAACGTTTATTCGCATATTTTGTACTGTATGTAAGACATATATGAAATATTTTCACATATTAAACATGTAATACATATATGAAATATTTTCACAAATTAAACAAAATGAAAAAAACAGTAATACCTGCAATTTTAGTAGTTTTATTTGGACTGTTTTCTAGCGCGTCCAGTAGTACAGTACCAGATGGACTATTCACCAATGTCAAGGCGTAGCCACCTATTGCTCGTTCGTAGTCTGTGTTCATTACACCGGCTTCTCCAGCTAGGTACGAAGTTGCGTTAAAGATCGCTCCGTTTAGCATATTTACAGTATCCGTATTCTGTAAATGGTAAGAATAGTTTTTACGAGAATAGAGAACGCGAACTCCTGGTAAGTATTCAATTCTATATATTTCACCATATAAATCCAACAAAGTATATCATTAACCTCAACACAAAACAAAAATAGCATCTATCTAAATGATTAAATAATTAACATATGTACACATAGTTCATTATCTCCATATAGTTCATTATCTCCATTAGTAGTGCAAATCGCTCGTGCTCGCGCTCGCTCGTTCTCTCTCTCTCTCTCTCTCTCTCTCTCTCTCTCTCTCTCTTTTATATTAATGGGACAAGATGACAAGATAGATCGCATATATTTGCCTTAAACGTTAACAATGTGTTAATTATATAATCAAAATATCAAATCATTACAGAAATAATAAAGTGTTTTATATGACATTTTTATTGGAGCAAAACGACCATTTTCCCTTTGGGTTAACATTATCATAACCACCAGTTGATAACCATATTTATCAGTTTATAACCGCCAGCTGATAACCATATTTACCAGTTTATAACCGCGAGTTGATAAACATATTTACCAGTTTATAACCACCAGTTGATAAACATATTTACTAGTTTATAAGCACCAGCTGATAACCATATTTACCAGTTTATAACCAAGAGTTGATAACCTTATATGCCAGTTTATAACCACCAGTTGATAACCATATTTACCGGTTTATAATCACCAGTTGATAACCATATTGATAACCTTATATGCCAGTTTATTACCACCAGATGATAACCATATTTACCAGTTTATAACCACCAGCTGATAACCATATTTACCAGTTATAACCGCCAGTTAATAACCATATTTACCAGTTTATAACCACCTGTCGATAACCATATATACCAGTTTATAATCTCCAGCTGATAACCATATTACATTTTATAGATAGACTGATATAATTGATGGCATTTCATTTGGAGTTTATATTATAAAGTCTTACTGTAAGTATCTCGGCTTGTTTCACTTCTTGAAGACATATAAGAACATAGGCTGTTAGTGATCGAAGGTTTTCTACCGTCCCTCCCTGGCAAAAACAAGAGAAATTGAATGGTTATAATTGACACGATGATTCGAGAAAAAAAACACTGACTATTAACCTGCTTTAATAGTTAATACAATCGCGAAATCATTTCTTTAGTTTCAATGAAAAATTATATAAAAGTCGAAATAGTTAATTGCGAAATTGGTATTTTTGTTCTAAATTGCAGCTGAAAAGTATTGAAATCCTATTTCTTACTGCCTGTTAAACGATTTAAAAAACAAAACAAACGTATGTGTTTAGTAGACCGATGAAATTCAATTATTATTCTCTAACCTGCATGGCTTTATGGTTGACTATACCGGTGTTATTGAAGTGTCCGCTTGGTGTCTGTCTTCTACCATCTATTATATACCTCACAGCACGATCTACCACCTTTTGATCAATGAAGACATTGGTCATGTTTAGTGCATGTGCCTGGGCGAACGACTTGACCACAAATGCAGTCAACCTGAAATGGATATATTTTCAAAGTGAGTGTATAAGCCTAACTGAACGACTTTACCACCAATTAAGTGTCAGTAAAAATGTAAATACACAAATAAGGTATATAAAATCATATCGTTTTCTAATTAACGGTTTAACAACAACAGTCAGTGCCTTTTATTAGTTACATCAAATCAAGTGACTGGGAGTTAGGCCTCTCCGGGACCATGTGTGCCTTATAAACAACATTTTAAAAATAATAAAAATAGCTAATGCCATGTCTTACCACAAACTTCCCTCGGCATCAGCATTCCCAAAGGAACTGAAGGAACCGTCATGTCTTTGATACAGAAGCTGTCGTTGGTAACCTAAATATTATTAAAACATTCATATTACCTAGCGATTGTACCGATACAATGGACAACAGAAAGGCTTCGCTTTCGGTACACCTTGTTAAGAAGTACATGCACACAAGTATATGTACATGCACACAAGTATATGTATACATGCACACAACTGAGGTTAAACATATTCTACAGTGAGGTATGCCATTGTCGTCACTTGTATGAGAATAGTTCGTGAAACTCGTTTGTATAAATTCAATAGTCGTGTGTGTGATATGTAATGGGATATGAAGCGGATTTATAAAATGACCAAACTTAGGTTAGTAAATTTACATCATATTTAAGACATTGTTTCAGTTACTGTGCATTATTGTAGTGTGCTGCATTAGACGAAGTAATCGAACCGAGCGACGCGTGTATTAATACAATTATATACAGTAGCGAGGTGTTTATATAATATACAGTAACGAGGTGTTTATATAATATACAGTAGCGATGTGTTTATATAATATACAGTAGCGAGGTGTTTATATAATATACAGTAGCGATGTGTTTATATAATATACAGTAGCGAGGTGTTTATATAATATACAGCAGCGAGGTGTTTATATAATATACAGTAGCGAGGTGTTTATATAAAATACAGTAGCGAGGTGTTTCAAGTGTTTATATACCGCGCTGCAGTCAGTTGTTGAGTTCAAATTCAACAGATCGTGTCAATCACGTCAGGTATAGATCGTAACAATGAAACCACAAGTGGACACCCTATACTGCAATGCAGAGCTTCAATACCTATTTGTTGTACTGTTGTCTTTACATTATTAACTAGGTATTGTATAGCTTTAAGGACTTCATACAGACTGTTTCCTAAAGAACTTCATAAACATTGTAAATCATCCTATAAAAGAATAGCATAAGACAAATATTGTAAGGTACGAATTATACCGTACAAGGGATCGTTCACTCCTTGTTCCTACTGTCGTGACAGCTCTTTGCACTTCTGGAAGTTTCATTGGATTTATTTTGGTACCTCTTTAGTGTTTACCCTACTTTCCAACCAATCAGCTTTCTCAGATTTTAAAATACTTTCACCATTTATTCATGAAGATTTTACTACAAGCAGTCTTCGCGGTGAAGAGTGTGACCTAGATAACACCCATGGTAAACACTAAGCCGGATAGTCTATGAAGAGAAATCTACAACATTAAGAAACCGCGGTCGGTCGCTACTTTCCCTCCCTTTCGGTTTCTTAATGGTGAAGATTTCTCTTCATAGCCTCTATCCTATACTTAATGTATACGTAATGTTATGACCATGTGTTTCTTTTGTATATTTTGCATTTGATTATACGTATCTCCTCCAAGTAGTAACGGGCCTTGATAAAGACGTGTTTGCATGTTTGTAACTAAGTAACACTCACCATTTGGTCGTTACATGGCAACATCAAGTATTAAATTTACCTGTTTGTATTGCAGTTCGTATTTTTTCCTGCAACTTTAACTTAGAAGCAGACCTGCCAGTCACCCTGAGGTATTTTGCGGCAAACACACTCGGGGCAAAATGTAACATATTCTGCTCGCCACATCCGTACGGTAGTCTAATTAACGAGTCGAGATTTTCCAAAGAGGGCCCGAACACATCGCCTGCAAGAGAGAGACGTACACAAGTCAAAACAGCTGTTTATAAAAGATGGGGTATATACCACCAGTATACGTTTCTATTTTCAAGATTTAAGAAATACTCTTAAAACTTCGCATTATTAGAGAACAGTTTGGAAGGATACCCGAATTTGTTTTGCATGTTAGTCCATAGTTATAATTATTTACTAGGCATTTTTAAATAAAACTACCAATAGTTTCTCTATTACCCTGAACTGAAAGTGAACACAATTAAATAATTTATTTGATATGTAGTTAATTGGCATACGCATTAAATTACAGACGAATACAGCATGATAATTTCACACTGACGAATTCATTCGGCGTTTTTTATGCGGTTTTAAACGTCAGTTCGGTTGTAAATGACAAATTTTCCATAAAGCCCGTTATAAACCCCGCCTGGCAAGTATGGCAAGTAGATGTCTTTGCAAAGTGATAATGATAGAAAGGGGTAGGAAAGACCATTACCATCAGTTTATTTTCAGACAGTGGATGCTTGTGCAGTGCCTGTGTGCCTTCTTGCAAACAAAGTTTATTTAAAATTAAACGCTAATTAAGTTCATCAGAAAGAGTTAAGTAATGTATAATAAGTTAAATATGAAAGATTAATGTTACCTATTGCACTGAACTGAATACGTTGCGACTGTGGGACGAGTGACAATGGGTAGGATATAGATCGTTCATTAACAACACTACCGGGCGTTGTCATAGAAACTAAAATTGGTATATTCTTTTCTTGTTCTGCTCCTTCAGCCTGAAAAGGACCAGAATACTGCAAATTATGACGTGAAAGGAACATTTTCTGATTGTAACATTTATAGACATATTTTTTCTAGGATGTACAAAGGTTTTACTGACCGTATGTTTACGACAAATTGATTTCCAACCTGAAAACTTAAATCACTGATATTATATATGACGTTGGCTAACACATACATCACTTACCTTATGACGTCTGACATTATTTACATTAATTACTTATCCCTATTACGTAACGCGACAATTACATCACTTATGCATAAGGCGTGATGTGAAACGTAAAATGCTAATCTTTAATACATAATGCGTTGAGGGCACAAATCCCTAATACATAAGGCCTTGCGGGACACATACATCACTCTTACAAAATGCGTTGTGGACACATACATCCCAAAAACATAAGCTGTTGAGAGACAAATAACTATAATACATAAGGCCGTACGGGACACATACGTCGTTATTACATAATACGTTGTGAGAGAAATAAATCACTAATATATAAGGCGTTGTCCCTAATACAAAAAGCATTGTGAGACACATAATTATATCACTAATGCATAAGGCGTTGTGAGTCACATATATCCGGAATACATACGGCGTTGAGAGAGACAAATACATCCCTAATACATAAGGCATTGTGAGACACATAAATCACTAATATATAAGGCGTTGTGAGACACATATATCCCTAATACATAAAGCATTGTGAGACACATAATTATATCACTAATACATAAGGCGTTGTGAGACACATAAATCACTAATACATAAGACGTTTGAGACACGTAAATCACTAATACATAAGACGTTGTGAGACACGTAATTCACTAATACATAAGACGTTTGAGACACGTAAATCACACTAATACATACGGCGTTGTGAGACACATAATTCACTAATACATAAGACGTTGTGAGACACGTAAATCACTAATACATAAGACGTTGTGAGACACATAAATCACTAAAACATAAGACGTTGTGAGACACATAAATCACTAATACATAATACGTTTGAGACACGTAAATCACTAATACATAAGACGTTGTGAGACACATAAATCACTAATACATAAGACGTTGTGAGACTCATAAATCACTAATACATCAGACGTTTGAGATACATAAATCACAAATACATCAGACGTTTGAGACACGTAAATCACTAATACATAAGACGTTTGAGACACGTAAATCACTAATACATAAGGCGTTGTGAGACACATAAATCACTAATACATAAGACGTTGTGAGACACATAAATCACTAATACATAAGACGTTTGAGACACATAAATCACAAATACATCAGACGTTTGAGACACGTAAATCACTAATATATAAGACGTTTGAGACACGTAAATCACTAATTCATAAGGCGTTGTGAGACACGTAAATCACTAATACATAAGACGTTTGAGACACGTAAATCACTAATACATAAGGCGTTGTGAGACACATACATCACTAATACATAAGGCGTTGTGAGACAAGTAAATCACTAATACATCAGACGTTTGAGACACGTTAATCACTAAAACATAAGGCGTTGTGAGACACGTAAATCACTAATACATAATACGTTGTGAGACACATAAATCACTAATACATAAGACGTTTGAGACACGTAAATCACTAATACATAAGACGTTGTGAGATACATAATTCACTAATACATAAGACGTTGTGAGACACGTAAATCACTAATACATAAGACGTTGTGAGACACATTAATCACTAATACATAAGACGTTGTGAGACACATAAATCACTAATACATAAGACGTTTGAGACACATAAATCACTAATACATAAGACGTTTGAGACATGTAAATCACTAATACATAAGACGTTGTGAGATACATAATTCACTAATACATAAGACGTTGTGAGACACGTAAATCACTAATACATAAGACGTTGTGAGACACATTAATCACTAATACATAAGACATTTGAGACACGTAAATCACTAATACATAAGACGTTGTGAGACACGTAATTCACTAATACATCAGACGTTTGAGACACGTAAATCACTAATACATAAGACGTTGTGAGATACATAATTCACTAATACATAAGACGTTGTAAGATTCATAAATCACTAATACATAATGCGTTGTGAGACACATAAATCACTAATACATAAGACGTTTGAGACACGTAAATCACTAATACATAAGACGTTGTGAGACACGTAATTCACTAATACATAAGACGTTTGAGACACGTGAATCACTAATACATAAGACGTTTTGAGACACATAATTCACTAATACATAAGACGTTGTGAGACACGTAAATCAATAATTCATAAGACGTTGTGAGACACATCAATCACTAATACATAAGACGTTGTGAGACACTTAAAACACTAAAACATAAGACGTTGTGAGACACATAAATCACTAATACATAAGACGTTTGAAACACATAAATCACAAATACATCAGACGTTTGAGACACGTAAATCACTGATATATAAGACGTTTGAGGCACGTAAATCACTAATACATAAGGCGTTGTGAGACAGATAAATCACTAATACATAAGGTGTTGTGAGACACATAAATCACTAATACATAATACGTTCTGAGACACATCAATCACTAATACATACGACGTTTGAGACACATAAATCACAAATACATCAGACGTTTGAGACACGTAAATCACTAATATATAAGACGTTTGAGACACGTACATCACTAATACATAAGGCGTTGTGAGCCACGTAAATCACTAATACATAAGACGTTTGAGACACGTAAATGACAAATACATAAGACGTTTGAGACACGTAAATCACTAATACATAAGGCGTTGTGAGACACATACATCACTAATACATAAGGCGTTGTGAGACACGTTAATCACTAATACATAAGACGTTTGAGACACGTAAATTACTAATACATAAGGCGTTGTGAGACACGTAAATCACTAATAAATAAGGTGTTGTGAGACACGTAAATCACTAATACATAAGACGTTTGAGACACGTAAATCACTAATACATAAGACGTTGTGAGACACATAAATCACTAATACATAAGACGTTGTGAGACACATAAACTAATACATAAGACGTTTGAGAAACGTAAATCAATAATACATAAGACGTTGTGAGACACATAAATCACTAATACATAAGACGTTGTGAGACACATAAATCACTAGTACATAAGACGTTTGAGACACGTAAATCACTATTACATAAGACGTTGTGAGATACATAATTCTCTAATACATAAGACGTTGTGAGACACGTAAATCACTAATACATAAGACGTTGTGAGACACGTAAATCACTAATACATAAGACGTTGTGAGACACATCAACCACTAATACATAAGACGTTTGAGACACGTAAATCACTAAAACATAAGACGTTGTGAGACACATAAATCACTAAAACATAAAACGTTGTGAGACACATAAATCACTAATACATAAGACGTTGTGAGACACATAAATCACTTATACATAAGACGTTGTGAGACACATAAATCACTAATACATAAGACGTTGTGAGACACATAAATCACTAATACATAAGACGTTTGAGATACATAAATCACAAATACATCAGACGTTTGAGACACGTAAATCACTAATACATAAGACGTTTGAGACACGTAAATCAATAATACATAAGGCGTTGTGAGACACGTAAATCACTAATACATAAGACCTTTGAGACACGTAAATCACAAATACATAAGACGTTTGAGACACGTAAATCACTAAAACATAAGGCGTTGTGAGACACATACATCACTAATACATAAGACGTTGTGAGACACGTAAATCACTAATACATAAGACGTTTGAGACACGTAAATCACTACTACATAATACGTTTGAGACACGTAAATCACTAATACATAAGACGTTTGAGACACGTAAATCACAAATACTTAAGACGTTTGAGACACGTATATCACTAATACATAAGGCGTTGTGAGACACATACATCACTAATACATAAGGCGTTGTGAGACACGTAAATCACTAATACATAAGGCGTTTGAGACACGTAAATCACTAATACATAAGGTGTTGTGAGACACGTAAATCACTAATACATAATGCGTTGTGATATACATAAATCACTAATGCATAAGGCGTTAAGATATACAAAAATCACTAATACGTTTGAGATACGTCAATCACTAATATATAAGACGTTTGAGACACGTAAATCACTAATACATAAGACGTTGTGAGACACGTAAATCACTAATACATAAGACGTTGTGAGACACGTAAATCACTAATACATAAGACGTTTGAGACACGTAAATCACTAATACATAAGACGTTGTGAGACACATAAATCACTAATACATAAGACGTTTGAGACAAGTAAATCACTAATACATAAGCCGTTGTGAGACACGTAAATCACTAATACATAAGACGTTGTGAGACACGTAAATCACTAATACATAAGACGTTTGAGACACGTAAATCACAAATACATAAGACGTTTGAGACACGCAAATCACTAATACATAAGACGATGTGAGACACATACATCTGTAATACATAAGGCGTTGTGAACACACACATCCCTAATACATAAAACGTTGTGAGACACATACTTCACAAATACATAAGGCGTTGTGAGAGACATAAATCACTAATACATAAGGCGTTGCGAGAAATATAAATGACTAATACATAAGGCATTGTGAGAGACAAATACATCCCAAATAGAGACAAATAAATCATTAATAGTTAAGGCGTTGTGAGACACTAAAATCACTATTACATAAGGCGTTGCGAGAAATATAAATGACTAATACATAAGTCATTGTGAGAGACAAATACATCCCAAATACATAAGACGTTGTGAGACACATTAATCTCTAATACACAAGGCGTTGTGAGAGGCATAAATCACTAATACATAAGGCGTAGTGAGACACAAAAATCATTAATAGATAAGGCGGTGTGAGACACATAAACCACTAATACTTAAGGCGTTATGAGAAACATAAATCACTAATGTTTAAGGCGTTATGAGAAATTTAAATCACTAATACATAAGGCGTTGTGAGAGACAAATATATCCCTAATACATAAGACTTAGTGAGACAAATTAATCCCTAATACATAAGGTGTTGTGAGACACATTAATCCCTAATACATAAGGTGTTGTGAGACACATTGATCCCTAATACATAAGACGTTGTGAGACACATTAATCCCTAATACATAATGCATTGTGAGACACATTAATCCCTAATACATAAGACGTTGTGAGACACATTAATCATTAATTCATAAGACGTTGTGAGACACATTAATCACTGATATATAAGGCATTTTGAGACACATACATAACGATTGTGTCGTTGAGTGACACATACATCACGATTGTGTCGTTGCGTGACACATACATCACTTATCCTTCAAATATTTATTCCATTTAGCTGTTTACGTGACACACAAATCTTTAAGCGCATGGCTTGTGTGAAAGTTGCAGAAAACAAAAGAGAAACATTTTATCAGGAGCATAACAACATTTTTAACTTAATATTGAACTACTCAAGCATAGTTCGAACTTGTTGTCAATGTGAAGCATCTTTTCGGTTCTAATGTTAAAAGCAAGAACAGTTCGAAGTGTCACTATTAGTTTATATATTACCTGTACTGGTAGACTACGAATCACTTCATCGAATATATTCCTAGGAGCTAAGTTTGTGGCTCTGACATTAATCACGATGTTTCCAATTTTCTTTGGCTTAACGCTGAAGAAAAGCGGTGTAGGTACTTCAGATTTCACCTGGAAGGAAAGACGGTACTGTCATGCAGGATATATTTATTTCGCCGCTTATGTATAGGGGAGCGGGGTGTGGGGTGGGTGGGGTGGAAGTTAAAACATGAGTCGGGTGTTCTCTGCATACCTGCATATATATTTTATCCTTTACAAGATAAGCATTATAATGTGAAATGGCAATACATGAGGTTTTAATTTATAACGTAACGCTATTAGTTTCAACTTATAACGTATCTCTATTGTTTTCAATTTAGAACGTGTCTCTATTGCTTTCAACTTATAACATGTATAACGTAACGCTATTGTTTTCAACTTATAACGTAACGCTATTAGTTTCAACTTATAACGTAACGCTATTGTTTTCAACTTATAACGTAACGCTATTGTTTTCAACTTATAACGTAACGCTATTAGTTTCAACTTATAACGTATAGCTATTGTTTCCAACTTATTGTTTTCAACTTATAACGTAACGCTATTGTTTTCAACTTATAACGTAACGCTATTGTTTTCAAATTTTAACGTAAAGCTATTGTTTTCAACTTATAACGTATAGCTATTGTTTTCAAATTATAACGTAACGCTATTGTTTTCAACTTATAACGTATTGCTATTGTTTTCAACTTATAACATATCTCTACTGTTTTCAACTTATAACGTGTCTCCATTGCTTTCAACTTATAACAAGTATAACGTAAAGCTAATGTTTTCAACTTATAACGTAACGCTTTTGTTTTTAACTTATAACGTATCGCTATTGTTTTCAACTTATAGCGTGTCTCTATTGCTTTCAACTTATAACATGTATAACGTAAAGCTATTGTTTACTGTTCCGATCTGGCTAGTTTTCGAACTTTTCCGAGCTTTCATTGATATTAACAATCTGGTAAAGTTTGGTAAAGATCGGATAAAAAATGAAGGCCCTATCGTCTTAACGGGGCAAAATATAGCATTTTTAATTAATCAAGGGCCATAACACCGCTGTTACTGGTCCGAACTTGCTGGTTTTCGAAATTGTCTGAGCTTTCATTGATATTAACAATCTTGTAAAGTTTGGTAAAGATCAGATGAAAATTGAAAGCCCTATCGTATTAACGAGGCAAAATATAGCATTTTTAACAAAATCAAGGGCCATAACTCCGCTGTTACTGGTCCGATCTGGCTGGTTTTCGAATTTCTTCGAGCTTTTATTGACATCAACAATCTGGTAAAGCGTGGTAAAGATCGGATGAAAAATGAAGGCCCTATCGTCTTAACGAGGCAAAATATAGCATTTTTAACTAAATCAAGGGCCATAACTCCGCTGGATCTGGTCCGATCTGGCTGGTTTTCAAACTTCTCCGAGCTTTTATTGACATTACCAATCTGGTGAAGTTTGGTATAGATCAAATGAAAAATGAAGGCCCTATCGTCTTAACGAGACGAAATATAGCATTTTTAACTAACTCAAGGGACATAACTCCACTGTTACTGGTCCGATCTGGCTGGTTTTCAAACTTGTCTGAGCTATTCATGACATTAACAATCTGGTAAAGTTTGGTAAATATCGGATAAAAGAGGAATGCCCTATCATCTTAACGAGGCAAATATAGCATTTTGAACTAAATCAAGGGCCATAACTCCGTTGTTACTTGTCCGATTTGGCTATCGTCTTAACGAGACAAATGTTAACGACGGACGGACGGACGGACGACGGACGGACGGACGGACGGACAACTCAGCATCCCAGTAGAGCTAAAAACAGGAAAAGATCAAAAATGCATATTCCGCCTTTTTACGTTCACGCATGGACATATCGGACTACTATAACCTTAAACGACAATTTAGAAGCAGCTGTTTCTTAATTTAAGTTTCAGTTATGTTTATAATTAAAATTATTTGCTTCAAATCTCCATTGCCATTTTTTTCAAAAATACGGATGCATCAAAATTGGGAAACACATAATTGGTCATGTCGTTATATTTTTTATCAAAGGAATCGTTATATTTGTCATTAAAATGCACCTATTCGGGGAGAATTTCAAGAGGTTTAATTGAGTTACAAAATGAAAGTGTTACGTTATAAGTTGAATACCTCTTGTATTTTCTGTCCTGTCTCTAACAACTAAGATGTACAACTGCGCGCAAGATATTTTCCGGAAGGTTAGTTGTGTGAAAGGTTAAATTTACTCACCTGTGAAATGTTATTGGGGTTTAAAGGTGGTTATTCTAATCTGAAATGCCTTCCATAAGGTAAAAAAGAAAGTAGAATGGAAGATGAAATGAGTGATGAAAACGGATGATGGACTGATTACATGTTATTACACATGTTTTGGAGCCAAATATTTATTTTGTACTAACGGCGCCCCATACTAATTCGTCATTTTGGATACATACACTTGTTTGTGTAAAGAAACATATTTTTGACCAATGCTCCAAAACATACAAGTGGTTGTCCGGCCTTCAACACCATCACAGTACTGGAAAGTAATAACGACGAAAGTCATGTTGATTTCTGAGGACAAAAACACCATATGACTGAATTTATCTTTTAAAATGATGCAGATTTGATATTGTATCGTTTTATTGCAGGCAATATTTCTTTTAAAAGTCGAAATCCAGCGCTCACACATTGGAAACAGTACGACGACATCTAACGCCATTCAACTCCACTGACCACTCGACATCCAGTGCGTGACAACCCGACATCATTAAGTACTGGCATGCACAAATCATTGTTATCTTCACCATCACGCTTTATAATTATGCTACTTGAACATATGGGACAGGCAATAATCTCAGTATATTTATACTCCTGTGTCTTAATGACTGTAGCAATATAGGGTTAAATGTATTGATATTTCTGTTTCGGTATATCAGTCGTTTACTTATGTCAGATTTTTGAAAAAATAATAAATGAAGGTGCCCTAATGTTCACAAGGCAGAAAATGGCATTTGTCAGAAAAACAAGGGCCATAATTCTAGTACTACTGATCCGATCTGGTTGTTTTTCGAACTTCATTGATATTAACAATCAGTGCAAGTTTGGTAAAGATCAAATAATAAATGAAGGTGCCAGAGTGTTCACAAGGCAAAAAATGGAATTGTTCAACCAATCAAAAGCCATAACTCCGGTGAAACTAATCGATCTAACTGGGTTTTTTCGAAATTTACCGAGCTTTCATTGATATAAAGCCTCTCGGAAAGTTTAGTAAAGATCCGATTAATAACGAAGACCATATCGTGTTCACACGTCAAAAGTTAACCGTCGACGACGATGTCCGCCATCCCATAAGCTCTGCTGGACTTTGGCCAGTAGAGCTAAACGTAGAAAATATTTATTAAATAAACAATTTTTACTCATGAACTGATGGCTAGAATTTGACGAAACTTCACAGGAAGCAACCTTGTCATCTTCAAGTTCAAGCAAACCCCAATCGGCACAGCCTCATATTAGAATTAGGTTCCTTGTTGCAGTCGGACCGTAATTCTATAACTATGTTCATGTGTGCATGCGTTTGTGTGTGACACATGGGTGGAACTTTAGGTGCAATGAAGTACAAGCAGAGTGCACATACAACTTGAAATGACATGTGGTCAGTACAATGTTTATACCTAATACTTCTCTATACATTGTATTTTAATCCAGTTAGGTTAATATTCGTTCCTGTTATTTTGAGGGCTATGCTACAACTACGGTTTTAAAACGTAAAATAAACATTAATGTTTTTTAATTCATCTGGGTATTGTATGCCGATCTAAACAATCACAGGAATATCATAATATGAACACTTTATATTTAAATAACTTTTAACTAGCATATCTAGACACAACTATTTCCTTTTATTTTCATATCACTACTTCTGTACCGGCTCCACTACTTCTGTAACGATACAATTTTGACCGATTTTGTTTTAATAACAGTGTTTTCGAAGTAGAAAGTGGTGTCTAGGGAAGTAGAGAGTGGTGTCTAGGGAAGTAGAGAGTGGTGCCTCGGGAAGTAGATAGTGGTGTCTAGGGAAGTAGAGAGTGGTGTCTAGGGGAGTAGAGAGTGGTGTCTAGGGAAGTAGAGAGTGGTGTCTAGGGAAGTAGAGAGTGGTGTCTAGGGAAGTAGAGAGTGGTATCTAGGGAAGTAGAGAGTGGTGCCTCGGGAAGTAGAGAGTGGTGTCTAGGAAAGTAGAGAGTGGTGCCTCGGGAAGTAGAGAGTGGTGCCTCGGGAAGTAGAAAGTGGTGTCTAGGGAAGTAGAGAGTGGTGTCTAGGTAAGTAGAGAGTGGTGCCTCGGGAAGTAGAGAGTGGTGTCTAGGGAAGTAGAGAGTGGTGTCTAGGGAAGTATATAGTGGTGCCTCGGGAAGTAGAGAGTGGGGTGTAGGGAAGTAGAGAGTGGTGTCTAGGGAAGTAGAGAGTGGTGTCTAGGGAAGTAGATAGTGGTGTCTAGGGAAGTAGAAAGTGGTGTCTAGGGAAGTAGAGAGTGGTGCCTCGGGAAGTAGAGAGTGGTGTCTAGGGAAGTAGAGAGTGGTGTCTAGGGAAGTAGAAAGTGGTGCCTCGGGAAGTAGATAGTGGTGTATAGGGAAGTAGAGAGTGGTGTCTAGGGAAGTAGAGAGTGGTGCCTCAGGAAGTAGATAGTGGTGTCTAGGGAAGTAGAGAGTGGTGTCTAGGGAAGTAGAGAGTGGTGTCTAGGGAAGTAGAGAGTGGTGTCTAGGGAAGTAGATAGTGGTGTCTAGGGAAGTAGAGAGTGGTGTCTAGGGAAGTAGATAGTGGTGTCTAGGGAAGTAAAGAGTGGTGTCTAGGGAAGTAGAGAGTGGTGTCTAGGGAAGTAGAGAGTGGTTTCTAGGGAAGTAGAGAGTGGTGTCTATGGAAGTAGATAGTGTTGTCTAGGGAAGTAGAGAGTGGTGCCTCAGGAAGTAGAAAGTGGTGTCTAGGGAAGTAGATAGTGGTGTCTAGGGAAGTAGAGAGTGGTGCCTCGGGAAGTAGAGAGTGGTGTCTAGGGAAGTAGATAGTGGTGTCTAGGGAAGTAGAGAGTGGTGTTTAGGGAAGTAGAGAGTGGTGTCTAGGGAAGTATCGAGTGGTGTCTAGGGAAGTAGAGAGTGGTGTCTAGGGAAGTAGAGAGTGGTGCCTCGGGAAGTAGATAGTGGTATCTAGGGCAGTAGAGAGTGGTGTCTAGGGAAGTAGAGAGTGGTGTCTAGGGAAGTAGAGAGTTGTGTTTAGGGAAGTAGAGAGTGGTGTCTAGGGAAGTAGAGAGTGGTGTCTAGGGAAGTAGAGAGTGGTGCCTCGGGAAGTAGATAGTGGTGTCTAGGGAAGTAGAGAGTGGTGTCTAGGGAAGTAGAGAGTGGTGTCTAGGGAAGTAGAGAGTGGTGCCTCGGGAAGTAGAGAGTGGTGTCTAGGGAAGTAGAGAGTGGTGTCTAGGGAAGTAGAGAGTGGTGTCTAGGGAAGTAGATAGTGGTGTCTAGGGAAGTAGAGAGTGGTGTCTAGGGAAGTAGAGAGTGGTGTTTAGGGAAGTAGAGAGTGGTGTATAGGGAAGTAGAGAGTGGTGCCTCGGGAAGTAGATAGTGGTGTCTAGGGAAGTAGAGAGTGGTGCCTCGGGAAGTAGAGAGTGGTGCCTCGGGAAGTAGATAGTGGTGCCTCGGGAAGTAGAGAGTGGTGTCTAGGGAAGTAGAGAGTGGTGTCTAGGGAAGTAGAGAGTGGAGTTTAGGGAAGTAGAGAGTGGTGTCTAGGGAAGTAGAGAGTGGTGTCTCGGGAAGTAGAGAGTGGTGTCTAGGGAAGTAGAGAGTGGAGTTTAGGGAAGTAGAGAGTGGTGTCTAGGGAAGTAGAGAGTGCTGTCTAGGGAAGTAGAGAGTGGTGCCTCGGGAAGTAGAGAGTGGTGCCTCGGGAGGTAGAGAGTGGTGTCTCGGGAAGTAGAGAGTGGTGTCTAGGGAAGTAGAGAGTGGTGTCTATGGAAGTAGAGAGTGGTGCCTCGGGAAGTAGAGAGTGGTGCCTCGGAAAGTAAAGAGTGGTGTCTAGGGAAGTAGAGAGTGGTGTCTAGGGAAGTAGAGAGTGGTGTCTAGGGAAGTAAAAATGTTGTCCCTGTAAATATAGTGAGGCGTGGTATTTTGAAGTTATATTTAAGCATGAGATCAGTCGGATTTACTTCGATTCTGACAGAGTGACTTCTAAAATATCACGGTAAAACGATTTTATAGCTAGATGGGTGTTCCGCGGAAAACGTGTATTGATTGTCAGCGCTTTGTCAGTATAACAAGGTGTTTTGGACCCAGATAAATGACCTTGACAAACTGGCCTGAGTAAATTTTAGAGAAGAAAAAAATGAATATTTAACCCATATAATGAACTTCAGTGTGAACTTAACCTTTATATTTTAGTATGGCCATGTCGATGTTGTCATGATGAGTAAATATTGAAATGTTCATGCAGGAATATCAAGAAATGAGGTTATAGCCAACGTTAAGCTTTCGTGACGGACGGACAGACTGGCGGACTGACTGACGGACGCCAAAGTGATCCCTATGTATCGCATTTGTCTTCGAAAAGGAGACACAAAAAGCCACTCCGTTGATTGTCATGATGTTTTCTGTGTATGATAAGGAACTGAAAAGGGGTCGAATCATGAATTTAGATTGTTCAATAAAACGGTTTATATAAGAAAACCTTGACCTAGCACTTTATGGCTGTGCCATGAGTGCGTTTAGCAGGCGTGAAGTGAGTTAGAAGATAACAAAATTGTTTATGAACATGATGAAAGTATCCTAAATATTATCTTTTCCAAAAGTAAAAGGAACGAGCTCTTACTCGGAATTTTTTTTTTTCTTGAAATAACTTCAGTTGAATTGAATGTTATTTAACGGCTCATCAACACAATATAGGTTATTTAGAGCCGCCCCAGAGAGAGGGGAAGGATACATAGGAAACCGGGAAGAACCGTGCCCTACTCTTATTATCGAATAGATTCCTACGGTTCTTTAACGTGCTCGGAGGATAGACCGATACACGGGACCGCCCGGTTTACGTCCCCATCCGACGGACGAGGCTTGCCCTAAAACACACCGACGAAACTCAGTGACATCACGGAGGATTGAACCCGGGGCCTCCGGTTACAAATCCGCCGCGCTACCGACTGCGTCACGCCATCCCACAAATAACTTATAGGGCAGAAACGTACGTCACGCGCACCTGCAATTCCGATAGCACAGACACGCGTCATCTCTCGCTTCGATCAGTAACACATTTTCGTCCTCGATGAAATCCAAGATATTTTTAAAATTGAACGAGGACAAAGAAGAAAGCCCGCTTTCAATTATTTATATGTAAACGGAAGTGACTTTCCAGAAGAGTTTAGGTAAAGGCCTGAACACGTGACAAAGTCAGTTTAATATATGATAGTAGTTACACGCAAACAATTGACATTCGAACAGTTTTAAAATTTGCTCCTATTTTAACTTCTTCGGGAAGGGCCGTAATTATTATTATTAGAACGTGTGGCCAAACCCGTTTACATATTATATGGCAATAAAACATGTTTAAATCAATTAAATCAATTCTTTGAGAGCAAAAAAGCTAAAGCGAAGGTATCTTAGTCCAACATGTTTAGATATGCAAGGTTCTATGCTTATATTGATTATTTAAAGCTGTGAAGAGGGAAGGTTTGAAATGAGAGCGCGTACGTAGTGAAAGTATGAGAGATAGCACGCAGACACAAGTGAAACATGCATGTGCTGAATTAAAACGGATAGCGCGTACATGCAAACATAGGCCAAGCATAGTAATCTTGATAAGTACGTTGATTTAATTCAGTTAATTCATTCAGTACGAAGATGAAATAAATTCATTCAGTACGAAGATGAAATATCGAATGTTTTATATTTCCAGATAGTTACCATGAAAAGTAAAAAATATATAATTGATCGCTAATCAGACTAAAGGAACGAGAAAAGAGTGTAATTAAGAAATCGTTGAAATACTCCAGCTATTCTAGTGAATAATTGATTTTAGTCAGCAGTTTACTCCCATCTCCTGGGATTACATAAGCCAAACTACTTTTAAAATCGCCAAACGATGCACGCACATTTCTAAACGAAGTACATATACAGAAGTCACCATGACGACTAACGTTCACGCCAACAAAATCTCCAATCACCAAACGGTATAGAAGGTTGACTTTCGAGACAGAAGAACGTGAATGTATTTGTTAAATTGAAACAAAGTAAGGAAAATATCTTCATACACATTTTTCAAATGATAATGAAAGTAACACTAATGAGATGACCATTCATATAATTGACTGACGTGTTAGAATATAACGGGCTTTGGATGGAGAAACTTCATTCATTTGTTTTAATTATATAAAATGCTATTTCCCAACGCTTTGTATATTTATGTATGTACATTTGTGTGTCGCCTACGTAGCATGGCAGACATTTAGGGATCTCATTGTCTGCCGTCTGTCATCGTCGTTCGTCCCTCGTGTTCCTGCCCTAATCAGTTGCAAACTTAATGCAGGAACACACAACTTATACTACATAAACAGGCGTGTCGTCTGCATTGTCATATCAAGTGTTGAGCTGCATTTCCTGTTCGACTTCTATACTTATTTTTTCCAACCGCACTCAAACAAATTAAATGTAGTATCTCGAGTCTTCGTGAACAGTCAGGCGTGTACTTGATTAACTTACGCTAAAATAGCTGAAGAAAGTTCAAGGGGTTAAATGATTTATTTCCGTTTTAAAAAAGCGAATTAGGAAAGTATTTGTGTTAAAGGAGGAAATTTTCAGATCTTTTTTTAAGAAAATGACAATTGTTTCGCAGTTGCAAATGACAGTGCATACATGAAATTTCGATTAGTTTCTAGGTGAAACATACGTTGCTAACCTCTTGTTTATTGAGTCGCTGGAACAAATCAATATATAATGGGTAATATTCTTTTTTTCTTTTAAATGGAATGTAATAACAGTGAGTATTTGTAGTTTTAACTGTTATTAAACAAATCAAAACAGTTCAATGCATTTAATCAGCTATCGGTTTTAACCTAATTGTATATACCTATTAATTCTAAACAATAACTTGCAAATATCCTAACGTATCGTTTAAGTATATCTGTTTAATTTTAAAAGTATGAAAGAAACTCGAACTCGCCGGGACTCGGAAAGTTTGTTTGAGAAATCAGCATTTAGTGAACTGTATGACTACACTAATAGCGTCATACATAGTGTCAAACATGTCAGGAAGTACTTCCAGGTCGTAGGATGCTTAAATAGTTCCATGGAAAAATCAAAAGTTTCTAACTTGCATGTGTTTTTTCCAAGATTGTTTTTATTTCATTATTAAATCTAACCTTATGTTAAAGTGTTATGTCTGTTATCATGAAAAGCAAGTATTTTACTGTGTTTGGCAGGACTATGTCTTTGGAGAGTATGAGCACAGATGATAGATAGGCATATGTTTATTTCAAAATACGCATATGAATGACGCGAAATGGTGAAACAATACATCGGTGTTGTTTTTAGATATGGGATAGTTTTGTAAGTTATATATGTGTGGTTCACAGAATTAAACTGTATTTAAGTGAACACATGTTGTGGAACTTGTGACTGATCTCAAAACAACTGGCCTGTTTTGCATTGTGTTCAATGGGCTGACTTGTATCTGTCTGACACCACAATTAGCTTCAGTCGGTGTAAGACGCGACCGGCTGTTTAACAGCGAGTACAAATTGAACTTAGACATGTTCCTAATACAGTGCTTGCGGTAGTAGCGGATCATCGGTAGTAGCGGATCATTTTATGTTAACATTTCATTTATTCAGCTCGTATGCATTTGCTTTTTTTATGAAACTTTCCATATCTGAAGAATGATCATATAAGCATACAACTATACATTAGTGCAAAGATTCGGCACATATATCCTTGAGTAATTACCACTTAGTGTAGCACCTATCAAGAAAAGTGATCCGTTACTGCCTGAACGATGTGAGTTTTTTAAATGAAATAAAAAACAATACAGTTAAAATGAAATAAAAAATGAAAACAGATTTTTTTTAAATAAACTTTAGTGTAAAAATGCTCAGGCCTGATCATCAAAAGATCCATGATTCGGAGTTTTAAAACTTTTAGGGACACTGATTCTGTAAACAGGCAAAATGGCAGATTTTCAACCGTTAACTAACACAAGTATAAAGCATAGTTCATAATAATGTTGGTTAGCATATTGCTGAGAGAGCAGAATCTAGTAAGAAACTGTCTTGAAAGTTGCCTTTAGTTTTAAATTTACGCTTTTAACCATAGTGATCCTTTACTAGTATTTGTATAATATATGTTGCATTTGATATGTGTACTTATATTCCAAAAAAATATTATGATGATGAATTAGTAGTTTGCTAATTATTTACGTATACGGCACTGTCATGAAAATATTGCAAAAAAATCCATTGTACATCAACCTTGTATGTCAATATTGTGTATCAACCCTGTATGCCAACCTTGTTTATCAATGTTGTATGTCAACCTTGTACATCAACCTAAGCTTGTATATCAACCGTGTATGTCAACCTCGTATATCAACATTGTACATCAATCCTATATGTAAACTTTTGACATCAATTTTGTAAGTCAACCTTGTCTATTAACCTTGTATGTCAACCTTTTATATGTATTGCCGACCTTATATATGTATGTAAACTTTATATATGTATAACAATCTTGGACATCAACCTTGTACGTCAACATTCTACACCAACCTTGTATACAATCGTGAATATCAACCTGATTGTCATGCTTGTATACAACATCTGAACCGAGTATATCATATATGTCAACTTTGTTTTGCCCACATTATATGTATTTCGACTTTGTATGTCAAGTTTATATCAGCAATATATATATATAAATAAGTATAAAAGTCGAACAGGAAATGCAGCTTTCACAGAACACAGTAAACCCCAAAACACAAAAACTTGTTTTAGTTTCTTTTTCATGACAATTTTTCAGATATCAATCTGGACATTCGAGTTGCTGCATTCTTGTTTTCCTTGCTGGCATCTGTGACTGATGTGGACTCGGGTTGTCGCCCTCTCTTAAAATGTAACTGCACCTCTACAGCCGGCACAGTCCGTTGCCAGGGTGACAAGGCACCATGTACGATACCTAGCAACACAGAGGACGTATACATTACTGGCCTTCATTTAGTTGAAAAAAACAACCAACATCCTTTTAACGATTCAAGTTGGCAAAATGTGTCTTTGCTAGACATTACAGTAGAAATGATAGATCGGAATTTCACCATAGAAGCTGGATGTTTTATTGGATTAGCCAACTTGGAGTATTTAGGGATACACGGCATAACGTTAGTAAATCCCAATGTTGATGTGTCCATTGCCCTCATGGAAGAATCGTTTTATGGGTTGGACAACTTACGAACGCTAGATCTGTCTAAGAATCCCCTTCTCGATGTGGGTAATGTGATAATAAGTTTAAACAAGTCAAGCATAATTCCCAATTTGGAAACACTCAGTCTTAACTACTTGAGCCAGATTGCTGGAACGAATGTGGAACTAGGAGAATTATTTTTTCAGACTCTGTCTACACGTCCAATTAAATCGTTGAGTTTTGACAATACAACTCTAAATATAGAGCATGATAAGTTTTATAAGATATGTGAAAGTCTGGAAGAGTTCAGTGCAAGGTCATCCACAGTAAATCTATATAGATCTGACGACATTATTTCTTTCTCAAAGTGCAAAAGTCTATCAAAGCTAGATCTCAGTAATTCTAAAATTCCTTCCTTGGGATTAATGTTATTAAACTATATCATAAAAGATCCAATAAAATTTCGGGAAAAGTTTCCTGCAGAAACTATTGATGAACGCTTTGGCTTCTTATTTACAGTTCAACAACTTTTCTTGAATAAAATCATAAGCTCAAATTGTAAGTTCAATAGCGGAATCGTATTTGATTTGAAAAACATTAAATCGCATACTAAAATTCTGCAATTTCAAGGTAATAATATTCAATGGTTTAATGTATCAATCACGAACATAGGGTTTCCAGCTGGAACAGAAATGGACATCTCCGATAACACTCTGGCTTACATTCACCCTAAATCTTTATACCCAGGTAAAAACATTCGCAAACTAGATCTATCAAAGAACAAACTTCATGTCATGGCAAAGGAACACTCCAAGGATTTTGCAAAGTTTTTGCACGTATTTTCTGACCCAGAGATACTGAACCTTTCTTCGAATGGACTGCCATATATACCATATGAGATGTTTCAACCAGGAAGCTCAAATCTGACGAATATAGACCTCTCTCGGAATCATCTCAAAGCCTTCCCAATGCACTGGGAAAACTTCAATAGCCTTCAATATTTGAATGTCAGTCAAAATGAAATTGTTATATTGGATGCAACACAAATGGGACTGATAAGCTCTTTTGTAGCATCATTGCAAGCCACAGCAAATACACGTGAGGCTAGTTTCAGGTTAAACATAGGCGAGAATCCATACAAATGCGGGTGCTCCATCATCGAGTTTCCAGCATGGATCAGATCATCAGATTTTGTGGTGAAGAATGATAAGTTGCAATGTGAATTTGATGGGGAAAAGTTTGACATGAAGTATAAAGCTTTTGAACTAATACGAAACATATGTGATCACAAAGAAACTGTCCGTATTTCTTTAATGACAAGTGGAGTATCTCTTTGTGTGATACTAGTCGCAATTGCATGTTTCATTGTTCTGAGAAGACAGAAAGTGAAGAAACAAAGGATCAATCAATTGTTGAAACAGATAAAAAATGGTGACTGGGCGGAACGATATTTGGTGTTTTTATCATTCAGTTCTGAAGATGGAGACTTTGTTATGGAACATGTCTATCCGAAGCTTATCCTCAATTTGCAAGCCTTAACCGGAATCATTCAAGACTTTGTCTGCGTCGGAGAGAAGCATTTCAGGCCTGGCTACCCGATAATTGACGAAGTCATTTCCACGATGAAGCTGTCATCCATTGTGATTTTTGTCCTGTCAAGGTCATTCTGTGGAAAGCGCTGGTGTGAAATGGAGGTCAGGGAAGCCTATGAAAACCAGAAACCAATCATTCTAATGTGCAAAGAAGAAGTAAAGGAGAGCCTTATGTCCCCACTACTGTTGAAAATATTCCATCGCAACACAAGGTCAAAGGTCACGCTGAACCAAGACGGGGAATGTGTGTCGCAGCCAAACTGGCCGGTACTATGTTCTTCAATAATACAACTGACTTCAGAGTAATTCAAAACAGTGTGCAAGGTTTTCCCCAGCACCATGAATTTTAGCAGTGATGACACCCAATCGATAATGGAAACAATGACAGTGATTGAATCGAACAGAATTTGGTTTTATAATCGCACTGACAGCTAAGGTCATATGGCGGCTTTCCAGCTTCCGTAGGCGGAAGAAGACCTCAGATGCACCTCCGGGCAATTTTTTTGCACGGTCATCTGGGTCAAAGAGCCTCATGAAGCTCCACCACATACACAGCCCCACATTTTGACTTAAAACGTGTATTGTTTTCACAAAAATGGGGAGTGGGAAATTCTACACACAACTAAATAAATTCTTGTCCTCCATTGAAATTTGAGAAGCGCAAGTTGACTCCCCCCACCCACACACACGCCACCACCAACTACCCACCACATAAAGATATTCTGAAAATTAATGTAAAATACTTTTTTTGTGATTTTGTTGCTGTTAACCTCTTTTTAAGAAGTTGTCCCACTCTAAAATCTGAGAAGCGCAACCTTGCCCACACCATCCACCTCATCCCAACCACCCCACACAAATACTGATATGAAATAATGTTTTTGATGTTGTTAACCTGTTTTTAAAAAAAAGTTGTTCCACCAACTAAAATCTTAGAATTTATGTGAAAAATAGTTTTTTTGTTCGTTGTTTTATTTAAGTTGCGCCTCTCTCACCGTATTCTCAAATAATGTATCCGCCCCTGAATTTATTATCACATTTTTATATGTTACCACATTTATAAATTTGTATTCAATTGTTTAATATAAATTATATTAAATTGTTTTTATTCATATCATAATGTGTTTTTATAATAAATGAAACAATGTTCATATATTAATATGCATTTAATACCTGTATAATAAATTAAAACATTATTATTATATATATTCTATCATGAAATCTGTTATTTGTTTGTTTGAAATTGTTTTTATATTCTCGGTCCATGCGTCCGTTTCTCCGTGCGTGATGGAATGCATATCCTCGTACATGGATAAAGCTATGGACTTCATAATTTAGGATTTGATTGACCAGGGATGTGCACAGCACTTTTTGAATTATGAATCAAGTCTGGAGGCGGGATAGGGGATTCGGGTGATTTTACATAAGCGTGCAATAACCCTTTAACGGTATAACATAGGGATCTGAAATTGTGTGTGTGTGTGTGTGTGTGATCGTTGACTCAAGTTATAAAACTTATCAGACGGGATTTTGAATGGGACGCCTAGGTCATGCTCTGGATGTTTACACGTGGGGGTGTCGGAATTGTGGGCGGGGTCAAACATTATTTTTCGAGATCACCACCCTATAACCATATATACACTCCTTGGCATGAACAGATGGATACAACCATCCAACTAGCATTGGCACAGGGGTCCATCCCCAACGATGGGGACATAGCTCTTGGGTCATACATTGGAAACCGTTGAGATCCCCACTTTATAACCAGATATACACTTACTGGAAATGAACAGACGGATATAACCATCCAAACAGGATCAGCTCCGGGTTCTATCCTCCCCACCCCTAGCGAATAACACATGTGTCAAACCGTTGAAGTTCTCACACAATAACCGTATATACGCTCACTGGACATGCTCAGACGGATAGAACCATCCAACCAGCATTGGCATGGGATCCATCCTCCCCGATGTCGACATAACTCTTGGGTCATAACTTGGAAAACGTTAATATACCAATCCTTTAACCGTATATACACTTAATGGACATGAACAAAATGATACAATAATTCAACCGGCATCTGGCCAGGGGTCCGTCCCCACCTCTGGGGCAATAACTCATGGGTTATAACTTGAAAACCCTTGAGATACCCACAATATAACCATATATACACTTGTTGTCATGAACAGGCATGAATACATAAATACAACCATCAAACCAGCATAGGCCCTAGGGTCTCTTATCGCCCCTTTGGACATAACCATATATACACTCTCTGGGCATGAACGGACGGATACAACTATCCAACCAGCATTGGCCCTGATGTCCATCTCCAGCACTGGGGACATAGCGCCCTGGTCATAACCTGGAAAACAATGAGATTCCTCTGTCACAAAATGATCTTGGGTAGAGCATATTGGTCGAACACAGCTCTTGTAAGCACTTGACGACATCTGTCAGTCACATACTAATCCATTGTTCAGTAGAAATTCATCATTTGCATGATATATTCATGTTGCATTGGAAAGCAAGACTTTTTAAAGCGTTGTTAGGCGTAGTTTAGGCACGGCCGTTTAATGAATTTATATGTGCGTTAATGCATGTAAAATTATAGGCATTTTACAATTTATCCCTCTAAAGGGCAGATTTGTTTAAGGGTCCTTTCGTGTAGATATGAAATTGCTTCTGTTGCCATGGAATGAACGTGGGAAATGATTGTTTGTGCGGAACGTTGGGTTATAAAGTGCACTGTTTTCCAGTAGTGGCCGGGGAAATTGAAAGTTGCTTTGCTTGGAGCAGTCTTTTGGAAAGGGTGATATTTACAGGCAATATAGTATATCTATTTTATGAAATTTTATTGTACATTTGTATTAAATGGGCGTTGCCATTTAGTTTCTTGATATTGTTACATCCGGTCAACTTTTACATGCTTTTCAAACATTAAATTGACACAACTAGCATATGAAGTTAACTAACTTTATTAGATATAATTATTGTAGTCGATCATTAATTGTAATACAATATTAAATTGATAACGTTGTATACTAGGTGTATTGGTTAACGGTGGTTAACTTTGAACTGATATACTTGTATATATGCCGATGCGTATCAATGGCATTGTAAAATACGTATACATTTCTACACATCATAATTAGAGTGCAGATCACATGTACACTCAAGTGATATGAAAACGCAACACGGGAATTTCCGCTATATATTGTATGTACAATATGCTGCTTTTAATCGAATGGTATATGGCTACTTAATACTTTACTTTTGGAAAAAATACTAAAACAACAAATAATACAGCAAATAGTATTCCTTCAATGTTTCATTATTCACAGAGTACGCGTTTGGCTCAATCATCTGAGCAAACTTAGGATGCAACATTTTGCAAACTATTTACGTTAAATACAGTACTGAACTAGCTCAATTTTTCAAAGAGCTACTTCAACATTTATGAAGTTCTTGTTTCCATGTTATATTGTGATTAAAACGTCTACAACATCACAGTTGTGTCCTTTCTCTGGTTAACTGCAACTTTCTTTTTAAAAAACATCTTGGGATTTCTTTGGAATATTATGTGCAATTAAGTGTGCAGTATATACAATATATAGCGGAAATTCCCGTGTTGCGTTTTCATATCACTTGAGTGTATTTATTAGATAATGATTTGTTTGTGTAACGATGATTGTATAATATTGTTGCGTTAATGAACCGACGTCTGAAAGTATATATCATTATAGCCTAAGCCTCCCGGAGTGGAGCTAAGTCTTTTGGGTAGGCCGTCTATGTGGTTCATCGCATAACGGAATGAGCTGGTGGAGACGGTCCCCGTACCTGGACAACATGGTCAGGTGTTAGAAGCAACATGTCCCGGGACACGTGGTTGGCCCGTAATCAGACTTCAGTGGAGGAACTTCACCACACATCCCTCGTTGAAGGCTTTTCATCGTGTCATCAACCCTTATAGAAGGCTTTTGATGACAACCAACGGTTCACAGGAATCGCGCATCATGTTCATAACCCTTGCGCATCAAATATATCGCATTAGATCATCATTCTTTGTAACATTTCTGATCATCAACATTGTTGTAACTTCAGCAACACTATCGTGTCATATATAGACAGTCGACATATTCAGTATTTGTGATAATACTACGAACGTCTTATACGTTCATGTGAACAGTCTTTTCATATTTTATCTGTGTATTCGCTTGTTTTCCTTTGATAATTGTATATATATTTAACATATTTTAAAAGTTGCATTAAACTTATGTAAATGCAGTCGCCGACATTGATTCTTTCCTGAGTCCTAACCACTAGAGTCAACTTTCGACACCCGCAGAGAGGTTTTGAACGGGACGCCAAGGTCATGCCCTGGGGATATCTTAACGTGGTACCGCCTTAATTCCGTTAAGCGATACGAAAGCTTATATTAGCAGGATTTTATAACGGATATTTCGACAATAAAACACGTTTAAAATCATTTTGTACTGAGTAAATGCGATAACCTGTTTAAAATTACCTATTAAATGTTTTAATTTTACAATACGCAAAAGTTTTTAAGCCGAAATTAAGTATTTCATACCCTAGCCAACCCCGTTTTCCCTTATTGGAGAAGCGGTTGGATGGGGTCTGAAAGTTAATACTCGATCCATGTAATGTCATTGTGGGGATGGGTGGGGTAAACATATATTTCTCTCTGCATATGATCGTGTTGCATATCAAACTGAACGTGATTCAGAGTAATAGTATAAACAATTTGCCAGGGTCATACTAGGGTGTGCGGCGGGCTCAAAGATGTGGCTTTATCATGAGAGCAGGGGTTTGCAATATCACGCCATCGCCTGCAAGATCTAGTTCATATATTTATAGAAGCTAAAGACACATATCACTTATTAATAGAATTTTAAAATTGTCAGTATACAACTTTGGTATCATAAAATAACTGCCAAAATATTTAAATTGTGTGTGTTCTCTTCTCTCTAGACTTGGTCCAATGGCGGAAATATTATAGATTGCAAGGACTTTTCGAGGTGCTAGGGGGCGTGAGAAGTGTTGCTTCTTCCATTACTTCTCATGAGCAAACTCAATAAAACCGAGACTGCTGCTTTATTCTCTTAATTGTGTTAGTTGCTCTCAAAGGATCACCTTTATCAGTACTTATTAATGACCCTGTTCAAAATTCAATGACTTTTTAAGTCTTTAAAATGGTTTTAAGAAATGTCAAGGATTTTCCTGATTTCAAGGAACAATGTCGCGTGGGAACTCTGGATATAAGGTAGTATTCATTACTAGGGTTATGGAAACTGGAACATGCTGCTTTAATTTTCGTGATAAGCACCAACTTTCCAGCTTGTAGAGACGAACACAGTACTGATTTTAAATAAAAAAACTGTTTACCTCAAATTATGTTAGATCAATTATGGATATATTTAATATCAGCTATTAGGTAACGTTTTTGTCTATCCATAGTCATAAATGAATTTCGATAAAAAGCAACATTTATGTTATCATTTAGTAAAACTTTTGACGAACATGTGCAAAGTTTATATGTGAGCTAGTTAGTATAACACGGCCACTAACACCGCCCTTTGTCCTGGTGCATTGGAGTGTGAGCAGAAAAGTAATTGTCGTTCGCGGCTTGCTATTCAATAAAAAATCTACGGAAACGTATTAGGGCCAATATATGAGGTTAATCACTGTAACAACTGGAATTAGTCCATATTGTTGATTATTGATTGATTGCGTATAACGAAATACACAAAACTATCCATATCTCATCAAAATGGGTATCGATCTAGCATTATATCGTGCGCGTATTGGTCTTTATATTGACAAGGGGAGTAGGACTAAATCAAACGATACGAGTCAATGTTACATGCCATGTACATCACAGACGGATATACATTTCAGATCCTTCACGTGTTGCCTGTTACTTACAGGCATTCTATTAGTCGCATATGCATCATTGTGGTCTATAGACATTGTAGTGGGGGCCTTTTCTTTGTAACGAGGGATTCTAACTGTGTGTATACTCATATGGATGCATATGTATCTATCGTACCAAACTTTGGATCGTGTCTTAGTTACCACAACTCGTACCGCAAGTATTCAGAAAATCGTCTTATATTATCTGCGGATGTTGAGATGAACCCAGGTCCGTCCGAAGAACTAAACAAATATTGGAAGCTATTGCAGCCGCTAAGGATAGCACAACAAACGAGATTCGACAAGTCAAAGAGAAAGTATTGCAGGTTAAAAACGAAATGAAAGCAAATGAAGTCTGAAGTGTGTAAAATTAAGTGTTCGGTTAAATATATAGAAGAAAAACAGGTTTCACTTGAAATACGCGTTAACAACATGGAATCACAATTTGAAACTTTATCATATAACCAAGAAATGTTACAATCTGATATCGATGCTTTACAAATCGAAATTGATAGAAAACATGATGAATTTGAAAGCCTGGAAAAAAATGTAGACTACCTTGAAGCTCAGTCACGTAAAAATACTTTAAGAATTTTTTGACTCGATGAAGAGAATTTTGAAAATGACACAGTTAGAAAAGCTATTGTTATGGATAAAGTTATAAAGGTCGTTTGTCCAGATGAACAAAATATAGATGAAATTATTGATAGTGCAAAGCGTGTAGGAACTGTCGGTTTTCATCCTCGTATGATGCTTGCAACGTTTCAAACTTGCAAAACAAGATTAAGATGTTTACCGGTCGATATGAACTGCGTAAAAATGGAATCCGATTTTCTAACGATCTAACATTTAAGCAAAGAAAACAGCTTAAAGAGCTGAGCATTAAAGGTCTAGGTGGTTATTTAAAAAACGGTGAATTATCCACCTACCGTAAATCAGATAATGATGACGACATTAAAACAAGAGTATTCAAAAGAGGCATCAGAACGTTATCTTCCAGAATTGAATCACCGCAGGAAAGCGCTAATATGGATATAGATCGGCATGTAAATCCAATAATGCATGAAAGTAAAGCTGGCCAAAGTGTCAATAGATCTATTTCATCGAATGATAGTGATGAAATCGATTAGCGGTCAGGCCAATGCCCATCAGATAACAATAGCAACAATAATTTGCTGGAATATTGAAGGTTTACGAAACAAATTGAGCGATGCTGACTTC
>JAWPHD010011815.1:0-80483 GCA_037043455.1 Cyrtodaria siliqua
ACCCTGGACAAATTATACGGATATTTACAGAAATCATTACATTTTATTAAGAAAGAAAAATAATATTGATGACTGAATTTACCTCTCTCCCCCCAATCCCACCATTACCCTAACCCCCGCCCATCATTATAATGTTTCATTGAGACATAAACTGCAAAAAAAAATGTCCCCCACGCCGCCGCACCCTGAGACCCCGGGCAGACGTCCGAGTTTGCGAATAATAAAATCGTTTGATACGTTGTTTATCTTTCATAGACGATTACATATATGGGCAAAACTACAAAAAATGACAGTGTAATTGAATGTTTAGTGTATTTGACATTTGACACCCCAGAGGGTCCGTTGGGCACGGAGCCAAAAATAATTTGCTCTTGCACGCCGTCATCATATAGTGAAGTCATACCCTAAGTTTGGTTGATTTCCGTTCAGCAGTTTACGAGGAGATGCGTATGACGGATGGACGGACGGATGGAGGCCGATTTTAATATACCCTGTTTTTTTTCCCTCAAAACGTGGGTATAATATAAATGTATGTATTTACCAGAGTTTATTATTTACATTAATGCCACTACGCTGATTTCGCCGCTTAACTAGGAATACCTTCTCTTTCAATATAATTACTAAAATATGACGTATAATATATTTTTCTCTTGGTCATTGTAAAACATATGGTTGTATATGCATATATACATGATCATATCTGTGCTATATTTATAGCATCCATTGATGCTTCCTATTTAGTGAAAAGGATACATTCCTTAAAGGAGTTTTCTCGCATTTACACGTCGCCTTAATATTAAAGATGAATGCCACCCTTTGTGTACTATTATCAATTACCAAATTTAACTCTTAAGACATCATATAGACAGTTCTTGATAGTCCCGGAGAGGAAACATTATATTAAAGACCGCTACTAAGTTGTATATAAATTAAGTATGGTGGCTGATATGTGCCATCTCGTCTTTTCGTTATTTTGCCGCGAAATAACGCGAGCGATATAACGACCGGCGAAAAGACGCCGGGCGAAATAACGAAAAGACGAGAAGGCACATATCAGCCACCATAATTAAGTATTATATACTACTTTTACCACTGCGTGACTCCACGGGGAAATGAGGGTAAATCTAAATGTATAGCTGCACAACTCATTGCCAGACAATTAATAAATACATTTACAGCGTGGACTAATCTACCTGGTCAAAGTTTTCTACGTCATCAAATAAAATATTATTTTCGCTTTCGCAGATATTGCAATGTGTGAATTGAAAATAGCTATTGTTGTGTATTGATTTCGATTAAATAAACATAAACATGTTCATGAAACAAAGAGCATGGCCGGTTACGCTTAGTGAACCTAGAACGCTGGTTTGAATCCACATTGGCGCTTGTTTTGCCCAGCTGATCGTCACAGTCGTTTTCGGATATTCTGCACTATTGAGAGAGTCTCTCGCTCTACTTACACTACTAAAAATTTGAATGATTTAGATCTGGGCCGAGAGTACTTTTCCCCTAATGAACTTTGTATTTGTTTATAACACATTGATTATAAAACTATATTGGGTTTAACTTTGACAATAGCAGCCATGGGAATATGCTTACATATCAAAATAAGTTGGATCTCTTTAACATATTTATCAATCTGGAAATCACACTTAAAATAATATGAGTAATACCATTCCACAATTCTTCTTCAAAGAAAAGTACACGTAATTCGTGAAGGGTAGATAGGAAATAAAGTTGTTGATCTAATAAGTAAAGCAGACACAAGCAAACCTAAGGTTTCCAACTTATTTGTTTGATTCGGCTGATTAGCAGAAGTGGGAGAAACTCAAAACTACAACATCCCTGTCATAAGTACTACCACACGCACTTAAACACCCCACTAAGCTACTAGGCATGCCTCAATTAAGCATAAATACTAAGCGCATGGGCCTCGAGTAAAGCATGAATACTAATGCAATGGCCTCAATAAAGATCATAAATACTAAGACGAATGGGCTCATAAAGCTACTAAGGCAATGGCCTCAATAAAGCATAAATACTAAGGAGCAGGCAATGGCCTCAGTAAAGCATAAATACTAACGCAATGGTCTCAATAAAGCATAAATACTAAGGCAATGACCACAATAAAGCATAAATACTAAGCAATGACCTCAATAAAACATAAATACTAGACGCAATGTCCTCAATAAAGCATAAAGTACTACGAAAATGCCTCAACAAAGCATAAAACTAAGGCAATGGCATCAATAAAGCATAAATACAAAGGCAATGGCCTCAATAAAGCATACATACTAACGCAATGGCCTCAATAAAGCATAAAGATACTAACAGCAAAGGCAATGGCCTCTCAACAAAGCATAAATACTAAGGCAATGACCTCAATAAAGCATAAATACTAACGCAATGGGTCTCAATAAAAAAGCATAAATACTAAGGCAATGGCCACAATTAAAGCATAATACTAAGGCAATGACCTCAATAAAGACATAAATACTAAACGCAATTGTCCTCAAAAAAGCATAAATACTAACAAAATGCCGTCAACAAAGCAGTAAAGTAGCTATGGCCAATGGCATCAATAAAGCATAAATTCTAAGGCAAATGGACCCCAATAAAGGCATAGCATACTAACGAAAATGGCCTCAATAAAGCATAAATACTAACGCAAAGGCAATGACCTCAACAAAGGCTTAAATACTAAAGCAATGGCCTCAATATAAGCATAAATACTAAGGCAATGGTCTCAATAAAGTATAAATACTAAGGCAATGGCCTCAATAAAGCCTAAATACTAACGCAATGGTCTCAATAAAGCCATAAATACTAACGCAATGGCCTCAATAAAGAATAAATAACTAACGGCAATGGCCTCAATAAAGCATAAATACTAAGGCAATGGCATTCAATAAAGCATACATCAATAAAGCATAACTACTAACGCAATGACCTCAATAAAGCATAAATAATAAGGCAATTGCCTCAATAAAGCATGATACTAAGGCAATGGCCTGAATAAAGCATAAATACTAAGGCATTACTCACAAGAAGCGTGAATACCATCTAGTAATATCCAAAATGAAGCACAGGCGCCACCATTATGGGCAAGCCATTTCATCACTTAAATTCAATCAGATAATTTGCTCTTCTTCTAACACGCACTATAAAATGATTAAGATAAACGCTGCAGTTTGTAAACATTACAAAAATGTATATATTAACATACTAACCGTAATTTTATAAATCCAAAAATGCACGCTGTAACGAGAATGCAGCATTTTGTGCAGCCTAAATTGATCGTTCATATATATCTGCCGACGTTTCCGTCATATTTGACTTACGTTTATTTCCAATGTTCTAATCGATATCCGCATCCGCATGCACTTGGCGTGTTTATCAAATAAAGGAAAATATCGGCGGAAAACTGTATCTTTGGATGTTGAATCCATTTCTACAATAGACACACGCCACTTATCTTTATTTCTCGTATCCGTCCCGACTATCTCTTACTGTTGTCATTTACACGGATTTTTCCGATTTCAAAATGACAAATGACGTGTAGCCATTACTGAAACTCCATATTGAATTCACTATTAGCATTAAGCCAACTGATGCAAAAAAAACACTATTGAATTCACTATTAGCATTTAGCCAACCGATGCAAAAAAGAACATATTGAATTCACTACTAGCATTACGCCAACTGATGCATAACACCCATATTGAATTCACTATAAACATTAAGCCAACTGATGCAAAAACCCATATTAAATTCACTATTAGCATTAAGCCAACTGATGCAAAAACCCATATTGAATTCACTATAAACAGTAAGCCAACTGATGCAAAAACCCATATACCACTATTAGCATTAAGCCAACTGATGCAAAAGAAACATATTGAATTCACTATAAGCATTAAGCCAACTGATGAAAAAAAACCATATTGAATTCATTATTAGCATTAAGCCAAATGATGCAAAAAACCTATATTGAATTCACTATTAGCATTAAGCCAACTGATGCATTAAGCCAACTGATGCAAAAAAACAACACATATTCAATTCACTACTAGCATTAAGCCAACTGATGCATTAAGCCAACTGATGCAAAAAACAACAACACATATTGAATTCACTACTAGCATTAAGTCAACTGATGCAAAAAACCCATATGAATTCACTATTAGCATCAAGCCAACTGATGCAAAGAACCCATATTGAATTCACTATTAGAATTAAGCCAACTGATGCAAACAATGAATGAATTTGAATGTGTGGTGGTATAACGACTCATCAACCCATTATGCTAGGTTATTTCGAGCCGCGTCAGAGAGAAGGGAAAATGATACTGTAAGAATCTTTCATGGGTATCCGGTGAAAATCAGGAATTCCAACACGAGGTATAATTGCGTTTATCGGAACCGAGGCTCTGCCGAGGCTCCGATTAAAACAATTATACCGAGGATTGGCATTTCCTTATTTAAACCGGATACCCATGATTGATTCTTTTTCTTGCATACCATTTACATTCTGCGCATTGACACGCCAATTTCTAACGTTTTGCATGTTTGTTTACACGATGACGTCATGCAACTGTCATTGATGGTATCAGCGCGCACTTTTTATCCCCCGACCCTATGTGTAAGACCAGGATTTCCAGCACCGATTTCAGCACGAGACTCCAATGCACGGGACTCCAACGTGATCGCCGGATTTAGAGTCCACCGTGCTGTCAACTGTAGCACCGCATAATGAAAATAGATGTTTTATAATGCCATAAAACACATGATAAGTTGCCGAAGAGTTTTGTTAGTTTATGTTTTGTCATGGGACCAGGTATATTTGTGTGAGAAAGCTATCCAGCTGGCTTGCGGAACGCAGGGGTACCACCCAAGTGCCCGTACGTGCACAAAATTGCCAAACGGAAGCTGGAAAGTTGACATTTTATACTAGCTGATGTTGCGACTATAAAATCAAGTTCACTTGTTTATTGTTTGCAAAAGGTAACCCTTACGCTGTATATATGACATAAACACAGGTAAGCTTCAAATGAGATTCAAACGCAGTCTGTCTTCCTACTTTGCTTCATTTGTCCCGTTTATTTCCAAGGACACGTTCCTTGTGACTAAAAGTATATGACAACAATTCGCAAATATCGTGGCCGAATGGTTAACGACGTTGCGTTGTAAACCTTCGCCTCTCACCGCTGCGGGTTCGAATCCCACTGGGAGCTCGACTTGTAAGTAAGATAAGATAAGATAAGATAAGAGACTTTATTTAAAGAGGGTGACATATTTAGTTTTAAACTAATCTTCCACATGGCCCTCTAGTGAGGAAGTGTCGATTCCTACGGATGGCGGGAGGTGTACAGTACTGGTTCTACCCAGGAAAAGTGAGTGGTCTGCCTCCACCACAAAAAAATCGACCATCATATATAACCTTATATGTGTTGAAAATGACGTAAAACACCATACAAACAAACAAACAAAAGCAAAAAATCGGCACATATTCTCTATAGCATTTATAATGGAGTTGCTGGAACTCATTTTCAGGACATCACAAGAAAAAAACGTATTGAAAACAATAGTTGTTATATGAGCTATACTCTTCATTAGAGAAACCGCCAATCACATATGCCACACTAAAGTTATATGGTACAATTATGCACAGTAATGGCCACCCTTCCAATGATAAGGAAGGATATTAACGTAAATCAGGCTAAGACAAAAGGCGGAGAGTAGATCTAGCTCAATAATTGGCCAGTTGTCCGTGAAACGTATGCAAAAACAGGACCCGATCAATACAGCAAATCCACATAGGGAAATACAGAAAACAAAATGACTAAGAACCAAACAAAGCCGTGTGTACTGTTGGTTTTACTTTATATCCGTAAACAGAAGTTATAAACGACTGCAAATCCAAAATGGCTATAAAGAACTAAACAAAGAGTGGTTTTAAGTTGTATCCGTAAGACGAAGTTATAAAATGGAATTGTGTATTACAATACCTCATTGAATGTTCCATGTTCACAGTCATATGCATACCATCTTTGGGATGGCTCAATTATTTGTACTGTTGACATTTTAAATATTGAGTTCTGCTCATCCCGGGGCTAGAGGGCGAGAACGGTAGCAAGCATTTTTCACGACTTCATAAACAGTCTCAATCAATCAAAGACTGCCCCATATTTGTTTTGTATTTATCGTGTTCGGCGACTTCCAAATTTCTCCTTTCGTACTATTTTTTATTTTTTATAAAATAATGCAAATCCACATAGGGGAATAGAGAAAGCAAAATGACTAAGAACTAAATAAGCTTGGCGTATTGTTTGTTTTACTCTGTATCCGTAAACTGATGTTATAAAAGACTACAAATCCACGTGGGGAAATACAGAAAACTAAAAAGCAAACATGTATTGTTTTACTTTGTATTAGAAAAAATGAAGTTATAAAACGTTTTACAACAAACGACATTCTGAAATACTTGAATAAGTGTGAAAGAATGATCAAAATCGGATGATAAACACAGAAGATATGATCATTTGAAGTTTCTGTTGAAACCGATATGGAAGCGGCCATTTTGAGAGCTATGACATCACGGTTCAAAATGACCATATATGGAATATTTATAAATATGAAAATTTACTGATTTATAGGAAAAAATGGCAGCAACTGTATGAAAAATATGTAATACTTAATGGCAATAATGCTTTATATGACCAGTTAAAAAAATCATTCATTTGCAGTGATTTTCTTCGTTTTAAATGATATTTATCAATATTCCATATATGGTAATATGGAACTATGATGTCATAGTTCTAAAAATGGCGGCTCCCATATTCGTTTTAGAACAACCTTTAAATGGTCATAACTTTTTTGTTTATCATCCGATTTTGATAATTCTTTCACCTTTTTCCAAGATTGTCCAGAACTCTCAATAAAGAGCATGTTTGGCTGTGTCGCTACATTCCCTTTAAAGTAAATTTTATTAGGATCTATATTTGTCTGTCGCTTTAGAAAATTTAAGATCGTGTCACATCGTCAAATTTCTAGAACAAAATGTATATGATTTAAGTTAACGTTACGTGGTCCCGCCTTAATTCCATCAAGCGATGGGAAAGCTTTTATATAAGCAGGATTGTATAACGGATGTTTTGAAAATGAAACACGTTTAAAAACTTTGTTTAATGAAAAAATTGCGATAACCTGTTGAAAATTACATGTTTTAATTTTACAATATACAAACTTTTTAAGTCGTAATTAATGTTACATACTCCAGCCAACACCGTTCGCTTCTTGGAGAATGGGTTGGATGAGTATGAAAGTTACTGAATACTCGGACCACGTAACGTATACTGTTTTCCACATCATAAAGAACCGGAAAATGTAGTTTAGTAATAGTAGCGTGTAGCTGGGATATTAAACGCATGTATATGTGGCCCATTGTACTCCAATAGTGATTATGGGACAGTTTAGTGCATGGATTGAGTTGTTCTGATTGTATTTTCCAACTCGAGAACATACACGTCATTCCTAATTGCTGACAAAATATTAACATAAAACTGACTTTTGGACAACAGTATTACTGTATTTAAACTTGAAGACAATGATTGCTTTTTTCATTTGGATCAATTTTTCTTCATTTACCAGTTTTATTACAAAGGGTCTGCAGAACAAACATATTGAATATGTTTACATAAAAACCTTCTAACTTCAAAAGCCTTTTAATCATGTTCGACATCAAACGCATTGCCAGTTGGTCGTGGCTCAACCGTATTGTTACCAACTGTGCTGAGTTTATAAAGACGTCTAATGTCAATTATTTATTTATCTTTTGCCTGTAAACACTTTTTTTTATAACAGGCTTTGAATGTGGTTAGTGGTAATCTCAAGTTGTCATTTTGAATACAAAACATTCGTCTCCATACGTCATTTTCCGTACTTTTAAAGATTAAAAGATTCAATTATTTCACTTGCACAAACTTAATTTACCCAGGAGCTTTAAGTTCTAAGAATGCGTCTTATCAACTTAGCTACCACTTCAGCAATGAAATGCGGTAAAATATTTGCCAAGGTATAAATAAATCCCAATAAATCACAAATATAGAAATGAACTCCAATAACTTCATTTGATTTTGTTCAATGTCTCTAAACACATATTGGTTAAATACTGTTTGGTCGAAAATTGATATGTTGAAAAGTGATAGGTGTTTACATTGATTTGGTAAACATGGACTGCGTACAGTATGACTAGTTGGCTTTTATAAAATGTCATAATGCTTTGAAAAACAAATGCCATAATACCTTTAACAAAGTTTCATAGAAAAATGATTCTTGAAACATGATTCTTGAAAATGGCCGAAAAAAACACAACACAACACTTGAGAAACACGAATCATAAAACACTACCACACACACCCACACACACTACCACCCCCACCGCCACACACTACCACCCCACCCCCCCCCACACACTACCACATCCACCCACACACACTACCACACCCACCCACACACACTACCACAAAACCCACCCACACACCCACCCACCCACACACACTACCACACCCACCCACACACACACTACCACACCCACCCACACACACACTACCACATCCATCCACACACACTACCACACCCACCCACACACACTACCATACCCACCCACACACACTACCACACCCACCCACACACACTATCACACCCACCCACCCACCCACCCACACACTAACACACCCACCCACACACACTACCACACCCACCCACACACACTACCACACCCACCCACACCCACACTAGCAGCTAAACATCATTCACAAGGTTAAATGTAAGCATAAGGCAGCTTCCACAATTAAGTCTGTATACTAACACCATTTCCACAATACAACGTTAATGCCTACACACTCTCTAATAAATTATGTGCATGCATAACAACTAAAGCAATATTCACAATTACAGGTGAATACCTACACAATATCCACATCAAGGTTAATTCCTACACAATAGCCACAATTAAAGATATTCTACACAGTATCCGCAATTAAAGGTGAATACATACACACTATCCACAATTAAAGGTGAATACCTACACAGTATCCACAATTAAAAATGAATACCTACACAATATCTACAATTAAAGGTGAATACCTACACAATATCTACAATTAAAGGTGAATACCTAAACAATATCCACAATTAAAGGTGAATACCTACACAGTATTCACAATTAAAGGTGAATACCGAAACAATATCCACAATTAAAGGTGAATACCTATACAAAATCCATAATTAAAGGTGAATATCTCACAATAATTGAAATTAAAAGTGAATATCTACACAATAATTACAATTAAAGGTGAATACCTAAACAATATTCACAATTAAAGGTGAATCCCTACAAAAAACACAATTAAAGCTGAATACCTAAACAATATTCACAATTAAAGGTGAATATCTACACAATATTCACAATTAAAGGTGAATATCTACACAATATCCGCAATCAAAGGTGAATATCTAAACAATATCCAAAATTAAAGGTGAATACCTAAACAATATCCACAATTAAAGGTGAATACCTACACAATATTCACAATTAAAGGTGAATGCCAAAACAGTATCCACAATTAAAGGTGAATACCTACACCAAATCCACAATTAAAGGTTTATACCTACACAATAATTGAAATTAAAAGTGAATATCTACACAATATTTACAATCAAAGGTGAATACCTACACAATATCTACAATTAAAGGTGAATACCTAAACAATATTCACAATCAAAGGTGAATACCTACACAATATTCACAATTAAAGGTGAATACCAAAACAATATCCACATTTAAAGGTGAATACCTACCCAAAATTCTCAATTAAAGGTGAATACCTACACAATATTTTAAAGTGAATATCTACACAATAATTACAATTAAAGTTGAATACCTAAACAATATTCACAATTAAAGGTGAATACCTACACAATATCCACAAATAAAGGTGAATATCTACACAATATCCGCAATTAAAGATGAATACCCAAACAATATCCAGAATTAAAGATGAATACCTACACAATATCCACTATTAAAGGCGAATACCTAAACAATATTATATTCACAATTAAAGATGAATACCTACACAATATCCACAAATAAAGGTGAATACCTACACAATAATTACAATTAAAGTGAATATCTACACAATAATTACAATTAAAGGTGAATACCTAAACAATATTCACAATTAAATTGAATACCTACAAAAAATCCACAATTAAAGCTGAATAGCTAAATAATATTCACAATAAAAGGTGAATACCTACACAATATCCACAATTAAAGGTGAATACCTCCATAATATCAACAATTAAAGGTGAATATCTACACAATATTCACAATTAAAGGTGAATACCCACACAGTATCCGCAATTAAAGGTGAATACGTAAACAATATTCACAATTAATAGTGAATACCTACACAATGTTCACAATTAAAGGTGGATACCTATACACTGTTCACAATTAAATGTGAATAGCTACACAATATCCACAACTAAAGGTGAATACCTGCACACTGTTCACAATTAAAGGTGAATACCTACACAATATCCTAAATTAAAGGTGAATACCTACACAATAATTCTAATTAAAAGTGAATATCTACACAATAGTTACAATCAAAGGTGAATATTTACACAAATATTCTCAATTAAAGGTGAATACCTACACAATATACGGAATTAAAGGTGAATACCAACAAAATATTCACAATTAAAGGTGAATATCTACACAATATTCACAATTAAATGGTGAATACCTACACAATATCCACAAATAAAGGTAAATATCTACACAATATTCACAATTACAGGTGCATACCTACACTATATCCACAATTCAAATTGAATACCTACACAATATCCGCAATTAAAGGTAAATACCTCCATAATATTCACAATTAAAGGTGAATACCTACACAATATACATAATTAAAGGTGAATACCTAAATAATATTCACAATCAGAGATGAATACCTACACAATATCCGCAATTAAAGATGAATACCTACACAATAATCACAATTAAAGATTATCTACACTATATCCACAATTAAAGCTACACTACACAATATCCACAATTAAAGGTGAATACCTACACAATATCCACAATTAATGGTGAATATCTTCACAATATCCCAGTTAAAGGTGAATATCTACACAATATCCACAATTAAAGGTGAATATCTACACAATATCCACAGTTAAAGGTGAACACCTACACAATATCTACAATTAAAGGTAATTAATTTACCTACACAATATCCACAATTAAAGGTGAATATCTACAGATGATCCACAATTAAAGGTGAATACCTTCACAATATATATGAGTAATGGGGAATACTACACAATATACACAACCAATGTGATTATTTATATAAAACGCACAATTAAAGGTGAATACCATTGATGAAAACCTACACTGTATCCCCTATTAAAAATAAATACCTACACATAGTTCACAATCAAAATAAATACCTACACATAGTTCACAATCAAAATAAATACCTACACAATATACACAATCAAAGGCGATTTCATATAGCATGTCCATAAATAAAGGTGAATATATGCGTACAAATGGACAAAACTATATTGCTTAAGTCATTTCATTATTTACATTGCTCTTTTAACAAGTAGTGAGTATAATATATCTCAGAAAACAACTTGTTAAAATGATATACATATAACATACTAACCATACAGAATGCCAAGCCACTGTATCCGGATGAGAAATGCACACATTGAAACAAGAATGATTATCCAAATGCTCGTTCATATCTGACGCTGTCACCGTCTTACAAGACTTAAACACAAATCCGTTATATCCAGTGCTCACATCGATATCCGCCTGCACTGGGTGTTTGTATCAACTGAGGGAATGTATCGACGGAAGTGCTTTGGACGTTCAATCCATTATTACGATAGATAAATATCACTTATCTTTATTCGTCGTATCCGTGGTGGTTAACTATCGCTTTTGTCTTTTTACAGAGAGCTTTTACGGATTTTAAAATAGTTATCCCGCCAGCAACAGACACATTTTACAACATTTGTACAACGGTTCTTAACCTACTGTCGACGAGGTGTATATATAACTTAACAAATTTTAAGAATCCAAACTCTATAGACACAATATAAACGGCTTTAACCAGCCAGGTCAGACCTCAAAACTGGAGCGTTGAATTAAGAGTTACCAACTCATAACTCATTTTACGCAAAATCAATCAGAGATATTTTAAGAATCCGTGAATAAAGGTATACTTTTAATTCGGTATATATACATTACTATATCACCTGAACACTGATCTGTGTTGTGTAGTGTAATGTTGGGCGTTATTTGGCGGGTTAGCTTCTGCAAAACGCACATACTTGTCGTCCTTCCTAAAAACCACATGCTACATCTAAATTAATCATCTGTTGTCTTCCTTCCTGATAAAACCACATGCTACATGTAAACTAACCATCCGTAATAGTTATAGAATGTCCAACGAGGTGTTATTGGGATATATTACATATTTGTCTGTGATTTGTATAGGAAATACTGGGAATAGAAAAGCTATATCTACTCGTTTGCTCTACTGGGAACTGGAAAATAAGTCCCAGTGGGAGATATTTCCCAGTACGGAACATTGCTCGGCCTTTTCCGTCAGTGGCGGGAACGCCAAATGGCGCTCCGATTGTTTTACGGACGTCGTCGTTAGATTCTGCCACTAGAGAATAACGATTACGGAAATTAACGAAGATTTACGGTTCCATCACGTAACGTTGTCTTGGCGTTCTCGTGCAAACTGGTGTAAAAAGGCGTGAATCATTAGAAATATTAATAAAATATCATTTTAAATTATGTAATATATAGTTTAATAACCAGTGTTTTTGAGATGAAAATATCTCCCACGGTAGAGAAATGGCCCCGATATAAGAACTCGTCTCGTGCTCCGCACTCGTTCTTATATCGGGGCCATTTCTCTACCTCGGGAGATATTTTCCGTATCTCAAAAACACTGGTTATTAAACTCTATATATCATGGACTAAGGCGAAATCAAAGGGACTTCCTGTCGAACATTTTTAAGGCGGAGCCTCATAAAATAATGAATAATCTACTGCGACATAATCTGGACTCAGCGACGTGAATTGCTATGTGAACCCCCGGACGAATTGACCAATCAAACCAAAATGATACAGAACGTCGACCAATGAATTTATTAAATTTAAGCGCGTGCTCTTTTTAGTGCCTTGCTATACGTTTTGTTTTAAAGTTTATTTTTGTGCGGGCAGTGAAATACAGGAAAAAACATAACCGTAGGCTTTATTCAAGAAAATAGATTTTTTTTTTAAATTGACGATGGTGAAGACATACTTTTGTCTCAGTTCATGGACGAAGTTGATAGATTCTTGAACAAGGACGAGGATATGTTTTTATCTCAGGCTTTGGACGAAATAGAACATTCAAGCCTGCTTGCATCTACAATTACAGATTCTCAATTGCGGAATATTTTAGCGAGTCGAGTGACAACTTGCAAACTTGCAAAGTGTTTTATTAAAATTGTTCACTACATTGTGTTTTTCCTATGTTTTTGTCCACAAGAAACAGATTCTTGAAAGATAATGTGATACTTTCCATAACGTCACCATATTTTTTTTTGTCTTTTTTAAAAGCTGTTCCTAGTAATTTTGGTAGCCACGCCCGCTTGCATGATATCTGGTATAACGGCACACTTTTTGAAGATACGAAATATCAGTACACTTTCGTGTTCCTGTATTGAATATATCATACGACTTTTGACAATACAAAGTACTCTCAGGCATGCGATAACTGTTAGCTGGTTCAATTAACTAACAATACATATACAAGTCGTTTATATTTAATGATATGTATCTAAAATAGGATTCAACGCCAATTATTCTTAAAATGCTTAAAGATCGTATTATCGTCTAAAGTTGACTTTAACAATTAAGATAAATTCCCTCTTTGCGTGAATACAGCAAATAAAAATAGACATTCCTGACATCTAACGTCGAGCCCAATAAAATATAAAACGGCGGCAGAGTCGATTTAGTGGGTTTAATGGTAAAACTAGACTGTATGCAATTGCCATACAACAACTATCTACAATATATATACCACGCAACAACGATGTAGATACCATATAAAAATGTTGTTATAACGATGTATATACCATAGAATAACGTTTTTATATGGTATATATTGTATCAGGGAATATACTTACTCCCTGATTGTATATATCATTGTTAAATGATATTTCTAATGCAACTATTATTTAACACGTTGCTCCATTGGCTAACGTCTCAAAGTTGCGACCCTAAAACCCCCGAGTAACCGTCTGAAAAACATAACGTTGATACAAACGACGTTACAAAAGACGTTACAAACGACGTTATTGGATGACGTCAACAAACTGCTGGCATCCGTGAATTTGTGTTTTCATAGAAAAACAAGTGTGTATGTATGATTTCATTTTATATTTGTAGCATTTGAGTAGAAAGCATTAGAATCGAGTTAACCATGCTAAGATTTTCAAACAGGGACGCGTCGCCGTAAAACGAAAGTTCAGACCGTAAAACCACTCACATACCTACCCAGATTGAAAATCCTGGCATGGTTATCTCTTAAATGAAGCGTACAACATTGTACACAATATATACCATATAACAACGGTACCGGTACGCAATATATACCACATAACAACGGTTTATGCAATACATACCACATAACAACGGTGTACTCAACATATACCGCATAACAACGGTTTACGCAATATATACCACTTAACAACGGTGTACGCAATATTTACCATATAACAACGGTGTACGCAATATTTACCCTATAACAACGTTGTACGCAATATTTACCATATAACAACGCTGTACGCAATATTTACCATATAACAACAGTGTACGCAATATATACCAGTAACAACGGTGTACTCACTATTTACCATATAACAACGGTGTACGCAATATTTACCATATAACAACGGTGTACGCAATATATACCAGTAACAACGGTGTACGCAATATTAACCATATAACAACGGTGTACGCAATATATACCGGTAACAACGGTGTACGCAATATTTACTATATAACAACGTTGTACTCAGTATATACCAGTGCAACGGTGTACGCAATATTTACTATATAACAACGTTGTACTCAGTATATACCAGTAACAACGGTGTACGCAAAATATACCACATAACAATGGTGTACGCAATATTTACCATATAACAACGGTGTACTCAGTATATACCGTATAACAACGCTGTGAGCTTTACATATAGGAAAGCTGCAATATATACAATAACACAATTATACATGTACGCTAGATATACTCCATATAACAACATGCAACGCCATATATAAACATTTCCATGCTTTGATTGAATCTTTGACGAAATTTCCAAGGTCACCTCTATTGTAATCCTATGGCCTTATCTAAGAAATGGCAAACAATCGCAAATATGTGACAGCAATTTGCAAAGCCATATTCATTTCATTTAAAGTGGTGTTGGGGGAACAAATTCCAAGTCGTCGGGAGAAATAGACTATAGAAAACAATACATGTTTTTAGGAGAGAAACACTTCATTATATATAAATTGGTACACAGTAATTAAGTATGTCAATATATGATTATGTGGTCATGATGGATATACACTTTCCAGATACATGCCGTAGTAACACATCAGAAACTTCACAACCCCTGGAAATTAGACTTACGCACCTCCATTTGTTGGTCTTATTTATATATGTTACATCTTACGACCATGCCTGGTTTAAAGTAGTTATCCCGCCAACAACAGCCACATTTTACAACATGTGTACACCGTTTCTAAACCTACTGACGACGAGGTATATAGATAATTTACATATTTTGAGAATCCAAGCTCCACAGACACACTATTAAGGGCTTTTACCAGCCGGGCGAATTCCCAAAACTGGAGCATTGAATTAGGAGTTACCAACTCATAAATCATTTTACGCATATTCAGTCACACGTATTCTAAGAACCCGTTCATAAACCTATCCTTTCAATCGGCACATATACATTATTATATTACCTGAACACATGGACAGATTCAATTTATGGTCTACCATTCGCAACATCTCGTTTACTGCTTCGCAGCATGACTCGAATGTAATACACAGGTTTCCATATTGGTTACGTCATACTAGCGTGACGCGCGTCAGATTCCCGCCAAAACGAATTTGCATTCAAAATCAAAGTTATCTGCAACATTTTGCAATGTCATTTAGCCGATTGCTCCATCTATAGTTTATTTATGTGAAATTAGTGATAAAACCTTCATCTGTATTGTAAATAACAAACATGCAACGCAAATCATACATCAACACGTGTGGCAAACGGCCATAATGTTTATGCAGCAACAGCTTAGCAACAGTGCACTATTTTCTGTGCCGTTGCCTTCCGTCTAACAGAATGTTAAGATTTTGAACATACCGAAGCGCCGTGATACACACGAGGCGGGATCCCGAGGAATGACCGGATTGGCCGAGCATTCACGAATGCTGGTCTACGTGACCGCCTTGTGACCACATGGGGCATCTCGATTACATTGCATGCATCGTCACATATTAACTCGTCTAGGTCACTTATACTTAGTATATTCATACTATACCAATAATTCTGTATAATTGCCTGCATCTAATTTCCTGCCATGTCAGCCGCCTTCAAATTGAGGCACATCAAACGGATGTTTTATTCTATTGTTTTGCAGATCATAAGGAACCGGAAAATACGTGTCAAAAATGTCGATAATAAATCCAGTAGAAGAATGGTTTCTATGGTATGAAAGAATATATTTGCATGCTGCCCTTTGTATGACAAGAGACGTCATTGTGTAGTTTTCTACATGGACAGAGTTGCTGTGATTGTCCATTTGTCTTTCAACCCAAGAACACCGCATTACGTGGTCCGATTATTAACTTTCATACCCCATCCAACGCCTTCTCCAAGAAGCGGAAACGGGGTTAGCTGGGTATGAAATACAACCTTAATTTAGGTTTAAAAAGTTTGCATATTTTAAAATTAAAACATTTAATAGGTAATTTTAAACAGGTTATCGCATGTTTTTAAACACGTTTTATTGTCAAAATATCCGTTATAAAATCCTGTTAATATAAGCTTTCCCATCACTTAATGGAATTAAGGCGTGACCACGTAATGACTAGTTTTCATATTAATGTGTGTAGCTAACCCACGCGACTTAAAAATAAGTATACTGAACAAAAAAAGAAACGTCCACTGACGTTGATGCTGATTGCCTAGACAACAAAACAGGAAAAAATTAATGATGGACCGCCAACAATAGTCCAAACAAAGATGTTTTTGAAAAGTTTAGTACACAAGGGTGTAAGCCCCCTTTTTCTTAAAACATGCATTTTGGCACCAAAAATAAATAAAATCTACGAAAATTACCGAATTTTGTCTGAGACAATATTCTCTATATGTTCCTTAACAAAAAAAATCACAAAATGAAATTAACAAAGATTATCTAGATGGCAGCTTTTGATTATTAACAATCATCAAATTACCTCCCTTTAAAATGTCCATATCATCCATAAAAGAGTATTGCTTGGCAAATTTGAAACTGTTTAATGGGATATTTAGTCCTCACTTAAGTGTGCTTACAAACATCAAACATTATTTTATTAAAACGCTGTTTAAGCTTTTATACGCCCTCAAAAAATACCAGCAAAAAATCGGAAGTTTCTTTTTTGTTCAGTATATTTCATTGGGACTATTCGACTCATTTTAACAAGTTTTACAACAAACAGTTTGCAAAATAAATACAAACACAAATTATAGAAGGTGATTATAAAAAGGCACAATAACTTAAAACAAAGTTGTTTGATCATGTTGAAGATCAAACATGTTGTAAATTGGTCGTATCTTTTACAAAGTGGCAACTGGTCTGGCTGAAACACAATGTCACGCGCGCTGCTCTCGTGTATATTGCAGAACTTTTTTCTATCTAGAAAAAAGTACAAATTCGGATAAATGAATTTTATACTTGAAATTCTCACTGAAAATAAATGTATTCGAGTAATGTTGCGAAGAAGTAATTTTCGAGATGTTGCGAAGGTGTGCGTAACTTCACGTAATTTTTGACGTCATCGTGACGTCGGAGGTGTTTCCCATAATAAACTGACGTTGACGGAACTAAATCTCGTTATGCGTGATGTTATTGTACGTGATCCAAGATGGCTTCGCCCAACAAACCCATTTATTTGAAGGAAAAAATCATTCATAGCTGATAGAAAAAAATGTTGTTATTTTTCTGTATATTTAAATACATACGTAATGTTATCACATAACATGCGGTGTGGGAGTGTAATAACACCATTCAATATTTTCGATATTCCACTAGTGGTATAACATAACGTTAATGACGTTAATGTACGTTTTCTGATGTAATGTGACGTTATAAGTTCTGTGATAAATAGAATCTAACATTCGTTCTTATCATGAATGAGTACTCATGTAAGATCCTCTATATATTGAGAGTAGATGGTAACGTTGCATGTAGTTTAAAAAAATCATTCTTGCTTATAGATGAAACTTTAAGCTTATTGCAAATTGTATCAAGAACGTCTCCGGAATTGTTCATTGATCAAAATAAATTAATCCCAAATGTTTGATAAGTTTCAACACAACACTGTTTAACATGAAACTTAACGGCAATAAGACTAGACATTAACGCTTTGAAGATGTTTGTAGTGGTGCAGCACTATAGATCTAATTATAAATAAAACGTGCTATAAATATAAAGTTGTTTGCTTCATTTAGGAATCCGGTACAGATGTGGAAGTTTCTTTTGTTTTGCGTCTACATCAGCCTTCAAAGGTGCCGTGTGTAAATGTAAGTTTCCCAGGACAGGAATTTAAAAACTTGACGTAAAGTAGGTATCAAACAATAATTACGTTATTAGCTGACTTACCTGTAGGTAACGAATTTTAAAGAAACTAAACCGCCCAATAATGACAAATATCACTACAAGACCGTTAATAAAAACGTTATCTACTTTAAAGTCCTCGACTTGATACAAGCTCTTGACAAGAGTTACGAAACATTACACCATAAGACTTTCTGTCTGGAAATAAATAACGATGTAAACATTGTATTTATCTCTTTTGCCATAAATCGTGCTTATTTTCCCCTCTATTTTCAATAGACATATATATAAATCAGTTAAAATTACATATTTATCAGGAGTATTAGCTTTGTTGTGTTGAAGTTCTTTAAGCTAGATAATTATTAACCATAATAGAAAAGAAAAGGTTGTCAACGTTAAATATAGCATACAGACAGTGGGAGGTGGTATTAAAGGATCAACGACTTCTGTATGAATATCTAGCATACCATATGGTAAAAATGTCAACATAAAAACGCTTGCATACCAAAATAACAAGAGTATGACAGGAGACATTTGGAAATCGCCGAACACGATAAATGATTTCTTTTCATTGTAGTACCGGTTTGAATGGGACGGTTCATGAATGGTAGTCAAAAACATTTGCTACCCCGGGTTGAGCAAAACTCAATATTTAAAATGTCAATAGTACGAACATGCGAGCCATCCAGAAGATGGTAGGCATATGACGGTGAACACATGGAACCTACAATGTGATATGTTCATACCATTCCAGGACCAGCGGTGTATGGCGCCAGTTTTTAACCAAATTGCATTTTTCCTAAAAAGGAAAACAATGGACGAAATAAACAAAATGGAATTTAGTTGGGAGTAGAGGTTAACACATCTGCGACAAGGGGGTGCACAGTTAGTATCGAATATATGCCAGTCATTTTCCTATTGATGGTTTTACGCTTTTCCCTATATATCTCTTTGTAAAAACACATAACCCCGGGTCAGAGTCATTTTCAACCTAAGGTTTCAAACCAGGAATTGTAGTTGTGCATTGTGGATAGGATCAGATGCCTTTTTGATCATTTAAAAATAATGTTTGGTGTTTTACGTCATTTTCAACACATGTATAAGGTTATATATGACCGCCGATTTTTTTAGGGTGGAGGCAGAACACCCACGTTTCCTGGGTAGAACCAGTACTACCGCCATCCGTAAGAATCGACACTTCCTCACGTACAAGTCGAGCTCGCAGTGTGATTCAAACCTGCAGCGGTGAGAGGCGAGACAGTTTGTAACGCAACGTAGTTAACCCCTCGACTACGGAGACGCTCAACCGGATAATCACGATAGCTTCTTATAAGCTTAAAGCTACAGAGTCTCTATTTTAACTGGTAATAAATCATGAATATGAAGGAGTCGTGTGTGAAGTAGTTTCAAATCGACGAACACTCCAATAGTCGGTATGGTAGAAATATCACATTTTTATTTAGCCTTCGTACATGTAACATCGATGAATATAGGGCTTCAGAATATATGTTATAAAAAAAACTTGCCAGGAATTGGATCTGAACCACAGCCGCTGCGCTTCTAAGTTTTGATGGCCGTACGTTGAACCACTAGACAACGGCTACTTATTGGTATGTTCTAGCATTATTAACACTAAATAGGCATTACGTAATAACTAGCCCGCACACAAACTCATCAAGTGCTGAATAACAAGTCTAGATATGGTTGTTTTGCGGCGGAATATTAGTTTCATATTTATAAAATATAATATTACACCAGACAATGTTAATTTACACGTCCGACAAGATGGATTATATATTTATGGATTCATATTGAGTTGCATTCAGATATGTTGTTATTTTGCCGCATAATAAATGGTAGTTTGTATACCATTTTCTCAAGAAGCGTTATAGCTCAGTGGATAGAGCACCTGACTTGAAATCAGAAGGTCTCTTCACTATCAACTCTACTTCTGCAGTTCTACATGAAATTTCTTTGGACGAGGGATGTGGCATTTACTACTGGATTGGACTCATCTGCATAATCTTCTTTTGAAACGCTCGCCAAAAGGCCTAGTTGTCAACGGCGAGGATAAATAAAACCTTGTACGACGAATCAGAAGGTCGTGTGTTTGAGTCCCGAAAGAGGCAATTATTTTTCTTCTGTCAGTCATCATGTTACCTGTGTACAGGTACGATGTGCACTGGTCGATGTGTATATTATAAATGATGTCCTGCGTTATATTTGCTCGCTTAAATACCCGATTTTGACCTTAGCTGGTGAACATGAAGTTGCAAATAAAGACAGGCCCATAAAGAAGAAATCGATTGATATAGAGACTCTGTAGCTTTAACTGTATGTGTGTGTATATGTATGTGGTAGGTTGGTTGCGAGGGTAGAAGTGCATTTCTTTCCAATAGACAAGGGCATTTTACTACCGATTCATTTAAACCGATTTTCTAACATTACATTTATATTGCATATCTTTATGAGAGGCATCTCAAAAGATTAAGCAATTACAAGTGTATCTTTAAATAAATGAAATTAATCTTTTGCCAAAACATCTCATATCCTGTTAAACAACTATTGATTTCCCTTGAACCACATTTAAAGATTAATGTTTCATTTGAAATAATGAACAGCATTCCGGATTGTTTTTAGTCATATTAATAACATATGTGTTGTTTGGAGAAAACTAATTCATCCTAGAAAGGCATCACAGTTGGCCGTAAAATCTTCATTAGTAGAACATATAAATTATTCGGAAATGATATGATAGACAATAAATGAGTAATAGGGAGTGTACTTCTTTCAGTATGACTAAATTGCCTGAAAAAAGACTTATTCGTTTTTGTTTTGACCGTTAAAACTCAATTTTAATGTTAGCAAAATATAAATCAATGACACATCTTAAACATAGCAATTGAATGACACATCTTAAACATAGCAATTGCCATTTTTACATCAAGTAAAAAACACATTTCAAAGACGAGTTTTCGTTGCCCTCATCTGGCATTGGCTATTCTTCTTTAATTTTAATCAGGTTGTCCTGATGATTGTCCTGATGGATTGTCGGGATGATTGTTCTGATGATTGTCCTGATGATTGTCCTGATGATTGTCCTGATGATTGATGATTGTCCTGATGATTGTCCTGATGATTGTCCTGATGTCCTGATGATTGTCCTGATGATTGATGATTGTCCTGATGATTGTCCTGATGATTGTCCTGATGATGATTGTCCTGATGATTGTCCTGATGGTCCTGATGATTGTCCTGATGACTGTCCTGATGATTGATGACAGGTATACCTATTAAGTGTGTTTTATCATTTATGGAATAGACAATTAAAAATTGCCTTTCCATTCCAGATGATTATCGAATGCAATCAGGTATTAATTGTCTACCTGACTAGTTTTTCATGTATTTAATCAATTTGCAAAGAACCTGAATTCTATCAAAGTCATCAACAACATATCGGTATCAAACTAATCAACTATCGTCGCATTTCAATTGGTTTCTCTCAGTTTTGTTTTAGAAACTTTTACGTAATAAAAATAAGTATAAAAGTCGAACAGAAATGCAACTTTCACAGAACACAGTAAAAACAAAAGCACACAAAACTACACACATGAATGGCAAGGTTAATAAGGAATAAAGGCATATGACGTCACAAACACAAAAAGGGTTGGCAATAGGGCTACCGCCTTGGAACGGACAGTGGCAAAAAAGGCCGCTGGTTTTTTTAACCAGGTTCTAGGGTGCACCAAACCTCACACTTACCCTACTGTTATCCCAATAAAATGGGACAGTGTAAATAAAGAATTCACCGCCATGAACTATTCTCTAACCAACAAGGCAGCATTAATAGGCAATATAAGTAAAACACAAAGATGCTCGTGTATATATAAATACAAAGAAACAATAGCCTAGAAAGCCACAAAGAAGGTACCCAATGACTCACGAAAAGACAAGACTTGCAGACAAACATCAAACGTCACCGTCCTTTTGGTCCTTTTGGGCTTTCTAAGGTAGACGTCATCATAGGGTCCACAGCCTTTCTGGTCATCGCACAATTAACAGGAAAGCATAGTTGCGAACTGTAAATGTGTCCATACAGTGCGTTGCAAAATGATAGGTCATAACCTTTTTTGATAAACCTTTTAACAAGTTTAACAAAGATAGTATGAAAGTGATCATGACCAAGGATTTTACGAAGCTTGTAAATCACGTCACCGTAAAAGTCAGGTTTTGATAGTACTTGTCGCAGAAGAGTTCTTAAATTACTTTTATATTTGGAAAGAAGATCAGGGTCACGGTAATAAAATTGTGCAAAGGTTTTACGAAGTTTATGGTAACGGTAGCCCTGATGGAGTAGCTTTTTAGTTATAAAATGATTACGAATATTAAAGTCCTCAACTCGAGTACAAGCTCTAGAAAAACGAATAATTTTGCTAAGGGTACATCCCCATCTACCACAGTAGAAAAGAACGGGTTGGCAATGTTCAATATGTCATCCAGATACCGAGAGGTGTCATTAAATTCTTCAATAACATCTGCATGGGTATCTGGTGAAAGACGCAAAATGACATCTCTTACATGCAATATAAAAACAAATCTGCGACAAGGAGTGCACAGTTCGTACCCATAGGCAAACCAACGATTTGTGTATTCCATACCTGACGAAAATATTATATAATAGAAAAATAAGTGATTCTCAAACTTCATGGATAGTCCACATAGTGTAATTGTCCAAACTGCTGTTAGTAAAAAAACGCTTTAATGTTGTTACAGGCCAAAAATGTAGTATTTTCCCTAGCAATATTTTTTTAATGAGAGCAATAAGCTTGTCTTTGATAAGGTTGTGCGGTAAAGGTGCATATAATGTAGAAAAATCATAAGTACTTATATAAATTATGAAGCTTGACGTTTATTGCAAATTGTATCAAGAACGTCGCTGCATTTTTAATAAACCAAAATCAATTAATCCCAGAGTTTTCATAAGCTTTAGCACACTATTGTTTAAAGTGATCTTTAAGACAAGATGTTAAAAATAAGTAGGAAATAAATGCTTAAATATCAGTATGTTACTGCCAGTCTATCATCACTCTATAAGGCGGTATATACCAATCGATGAGCAATATCTTGTATTTATAAATGTATAAGGTCGATAATACGATTCCAACTTATCCGATGGGGGATATTCAAAGTTCGTGTGAGAGCATTTTGTGAAATCATTAGTAACACTAATGTGATATTTCCAGTCAATACTGCTCGCTTATGTCGTAATTAGAGTTTTCTTTTGCGTACATAGGCTATACTAGGCCTAGTATAGGTTGTAGTTGCTTTTTACAAATACATTTGATTCTAACGTTTTCACAGGGTGTTTGGTATTACAACGTGAAGTGATTTGTTTAGGTTTTAAGTAAAGTAAAATTTAATTATTTGACTTTGATTAGCGGCATCGACAGTTCAATGGTTAAGGCTTTGGTTTTAGAGTTGCATACGTCATACCGTGTTGGTTGTGTCTCTAATATGGGAAACTTTTCATCTCTCTGGTGTTGCTGTCCCTATTATAGCCTCATATACTGTGTTAAAGGGGGAGGTGTGTGTGTTTGTGTGTGTGTGTGTGTGTTTGTGTGTTTGGGGGGGGGGGGGGGATTATAAAACCCCAAACCATTTCATTTCTGATTATAAAGGTCACAGGCACTAATTTGTGTGGTCATGTGTAGGTAACACATATGAGTTTCATATATACTAAACATATAGTTTATTTTTAAAGTTTTAATCATACTTTAAAACACATGTAGTATAACTCAAGCACATTAAATTAGATTAAGTTCTATTGGGTGTAAACATACTAAATATAGATATAAAAATCGTAGCATTCAAGGACGACAGTCAACCACACAAAATATGTTAACCGTTGCAGACTTTTGAACTTTGTTTCGCTGCAAACTATATTACAAAAAAAAGTTTAAATGCTCTAAAAGCCTCTGTATGTATGCAGGTTGCAAATGCTTTTATCTAAAATTCATATAGAAGGTGAATTGTGAACACATTTTATGAACCATAAGGGAGGGCGGAAGAGGTTTGAAGAGAATGTGTACCTTACTTCATTTTTGCGTGTGACTTTAGTAATAATTGTTACAAATAATTGCTAATACATAGTTATAGGATGAAATAATAATATTGTTAAAAAAAGAGTATGAAAGGAGAACTTTGGAAATCGTCGAACACAATAAATATAACAAAGATTACAATCTCTGTCCAGGTTTGAGAAGAACTCAATATTTAAAATGTCAATAGTACGAACATTTTAGCCATCTCGAAGACGGTATGCATACGACGATGAACATGGAACCTTCAATGTGGTATTTTCATACTATTCCATGGCCAGCGGCGTATGGTCCCAGTTTGTAAAAACATTATTTGCCCTAAATGATAAAAAACAATGGGCGAAATAAACAAAATAGAATTTAGTTCGGATTAGAGGTTATGAAACCTGCGTATCACAAGTAAGTCAAAATACTAAATTAAAAATCAGAAAACATATCCCAGCGGTAATCAAACAATACTCGAGAGCCTTTAAAGGCTGGAGTAGTGGAACCCGCTTTTCGAAATTAAATCAGGAAATTAAAGCAGGAGAAGAAAGTAGTCATACTCTTTGTTCATAAGTCGGTCAAACGTCACAATTAATGAATAACTATTTAGTGTTGCTATATATAGTGCTAGACATCACGTTATAAGGCCAACGTACAAAATGATCATGTATGCATACAAAACGATATTTAGTTTAAACATATTTATTTTACATCGATTGCGAAACAAGTTTTTGCAACTTAGATTAATCACTTTCGATGGCTTCCTGGGTATAACCAGTACTAAGCAATGTGGATTAATTATCTTGCTCAAGGATAAATAACGTAGCCGCGGCGAGGATCGCACCCACGACCCCTCGATCTGGAGTTCGGCGCTCTACCACTGGACCAAGCACTCCACAAAACGATATAAAATTAGTGACTAAAATGTTCTTATAAAACATAAGGCCTAGACTATTGATATTTCTGGAATAGACTGGAGGCGATCTGGAAGAATTATAAAAGTCAATCCAAGCACGAATAAAACCATCATAATGTGTTTCAATTGCATATGCACTAAACTAGGTTCCAGGAGACGTCGTATTTAATAATTGTTTCTGAATATATATTTTCCAAGTGAGTATAAGAAAATGCATTTCGCATTACGTGGTCCGAGCATTAACTTTCATACCCCTTCCAAACCCTTCTCCGAGAAGCGAAAACGAAGTTGGCCGGGGTATGAAATAAAACCTTAATTTCGGCTTTAAAAGTTTGCATATGGTAAAATTAAAGCTTTTAATAGGTAATTTTAAACGGGTTATCGCATTTTTTTTCAGTTTTTAAACATGTTTAATTTAAACATGTTTTTAAACATGTTTTATTGTCGAAATATCCTTTGTAAAATCCTGATAATATAAGCTTTCCTAACGCTTAATGTAGTTAAGGTAGGACCACGACATGGTATTTCGAGCTTGATATTTAAGTGTAATATGATTGCATTGAATCTGTTGTGTGGTAAATGTACTAGCTGTACAGTCTTTTTCAGTCTTAAAATAATTATTTTGTTTTAAAAATGTTCAAATTCATGTTAAAAATGTCACAGTAATCAACATATGGTGTTGGATTCGTGTTGTTCAGGTTTAAAATTTGAAATCACCACGAAGTTTGAAAGCATTCGGGTGAAAATGCTTAGTTAGCTGGTGAATAATGCAGGAAAACAAATACTACTACGCAAAGTAAATAAAAGGTATTTTTAGGCTCCCTCATATTGCCATTTAGAATAGAACATAATAGTCTAGGTCAAACCCCAAGACTCCCACATGACGATGTTCTGCCTTAAACACATTATATATTAATAATTTCACATGCATGCGTGATATAGTATACTGATTTTTCCAGGTGAATTGTCTTGTTTATGTTAAACCATTCAACCTCACATGTTATGTTTATCGAAGTACACGCTTTGAAGTAAGGAGAACAATCCCATTAACTTCTACTGTCTTTATTTCTTCAACTAAAATCAATGAGAATTGGTGTTACATGTAATTTGATTTGCAATTATAATAGGCACCGTAAAACTTAATTGTCATCCTGTCAAATCAATTGTCATTATATGCTGATTTTGTCCTTATTATATTACTTCTTGTACTTCTACTACCACGCAATGTACTACTACTACTACTGCTACTACTGCAGCTACAGCTACTACTGCTGCTGCTGCTGCTGCTGCTACTACTACTGCTGCTGCTGTTGCTGCTGCTGCTGCTGATACACCTACTGCTACTATTATAAATACTACTACTACTACTACTACTACCACTATTACTATTACTACTAGTACTGCTACTACTGCTGCTACTACTACTACTACTGATGTTGCTGTTGCCGCTGCTGCTGCTACTACTACCACTACTACTACTACGACTTTTACTACTACTACTGCTGCTGCTGCTGCTGCTACTACTACTACTGCTGGTGCTGTTGTTGCTGCTGCTACAACTATTACTACAACTAATATTACTGCTACTACTACTACTACTACTACTACTATTACTATTACTCCTACTACTGCTACTACTGCTGCGACTACTACTACTGCTGTTGGTGCTACTACTACTACTACTACTACTACGACTACTACTACTACGACTACTACTACTACGACTTATACTACTTCTTCTACAATTAATACTTACTAATACTATTTAAACAAAAATGAAGAAGAAAATCGTTATGTTCTAAGGATTATACATTTGGGTTCAAACAGTCTTTGGAGTATGAGAGTGCAACTTTGGAATATGAGAGTGCAACTTTGGAGTATGAGAGTGCAACTTTGGAAACGACCAAACACGACAAATACGAAATATTGCAGTCTCGGTTAACGGTAGTGAAATATGCTTGCTACCGTTCACGCCCCCTAGCCCCGGGTTGAACAGAACTTTGGAGTTTGTCGTCAAACATTTTATATTTGTGGTGTCGCATACTTTGCTTCTAGTTATCCATGTCATTGTTGTTTTCTTTGAATGCATATTTATTGTTGTTCTCTTTGAATGCGTATTTATTGTTGTTCTCTTTGAATTGGTATTTATTGTTGTTTTCTTTGATTGCGTATTTATTGTTGTTTTCTTTGAATGCGTATTTATTGTTGTTCTCTTTGAATGCGTATTTATTGTTGTTTTCTTTGAATGCGTATTTATTGCTGTTCTCTTTGAATGCGTATTTATTGTTGTTTTCCTTGAATGTGAATTTATTGTTGTTCTCTTTGAATGCGTATTTATTATTGTTCTCTTTTTGAATGCGTATTTATTGTTGTTCTCTTTGAATGTGTATTTATTGTCGGTCTCTTTGAATGCGTATTTTTGACTGACTGAGCTGTGTGCATGCCACTTTAGATTAGGGTCCTTACAGTCTATACACACAGTAATAATTGCAGTCACTCGAACATTAAGATAATACAAACAATGTGATTAGTTAAAGGACAATCACATGATAAATTTAAGCTACGTTCATTTTCCAATGTACGAAGAACTACTTTCATCCGCCATTCATAGAGTGTGCATAAAAACAACAGCAACCCGTATTTATTCTAATAATTTGTTCTAATAAATTAAGAAAATAAGTACTTTTAGGATAGTAATTGCAATATAAGGGTTTAATTGAAACAATGTTACAACTTGAAAACAATATGCCGTGCAACTTGTTTGTTTAAGAATATAACCTGACGAGGTTATCTTTATGTACACTGTCCCGTTTTACTGGGATGACAATAGGGTAAGAGTGAAGTTTGGTGCACTCTAAAATCTGGTTTAAACTCCAGCGGCCTTTGTGCTACTGGCCGTTCCAAGGCGGTAGCCCTATTGTCAACCCTGTTTATGTCTGTGATATCAAATCTTGCCTTTCATTCATCTGTGTTTTTGTGGTTGACTGTGGTCTTTGGATGTTACATATTATGTTCGACTTTTATATCTTCTTCGTGATATACAAAAGCAATATTTCGTCTAACATGAAAATTGTGCTTAACTATTTGACTCACATAAAATACAGTTTACAGTGCAAATTTAAATGTCTATGCATGTTGGACATTTGTAAGAGTTTAACATTTCATCCGTCCTTTTATGTTTCATGCACACATATTGACAAAAAATAAAGAGAATATAAAAACATACGTTTATTGCAGTTTTATTGACACTAAAATAGGTATAAAAGTCGAACAGGAAAGGTAGCTTTCACAGAACACGGTCAATGAAAGACAGGCATTAAAATAAACAACAAATACAATGTTAATAAGAATCAAGGCACGTGACATTACAAACACAATCGGGTTGACAATAGGCCTACCGCCTTGAAACGGTCAGAAAAGACAGGGTAAAGGGTAAATGGAGAAAGGAAAAAAACATGTATAGAGTATGTCAGATTGGAAACTTGTTGATTATATAGTATTTCACAAAATCCTTGTTTTTTAAAGCATTTAGTGAACACTTGTGTGATTACTAACCTGTGTGCTATACTTTTATTGCCTACTAATGCTGCCTTGTTTGTTAGGGAATATTGCCTGGCGGTGATTTCATTATTTGCGCTGCCAAATTTTATTGAGATGACAATAGCGTAAGAGTTTGTTTGGTTTGGTGCACCCTAGAACATGGGTTAAAGCCCCAGCTGCATTTTTGCTACTGACAGTTCCAAGAGGGAGCCCAATTGTCCCCTTGTTTGTGCTTGTATTGTCACATGACTTGCTTTTTGTTAATATTGTAGTTGCTATTTGTTTTAATGCGTGTTTTTGGCTCATTGTGTTCTGTGAATGTTACATTTGATAGTACCAGAAACTATCATTTTCACGAAATAAGCCGAAGGCTTCGTCATTGTTTTGAAAGTATATCATAGAGAACAATCTTGTACCGATCTGTAGTGCTTTGAAGCACAGCTTCCTTGTTCGTTAACGTTATTAAAGTCATGAAAAAAGCAACTTCTAAGTTACAGATTTATATCATGAAAATGTTGTATTGAAAAACCTGTGTTTTACGTCGCTCATATGTCGTTCTTTAGGCCGGGTATAACGGTTCGTTTGAGTAATATTTGTATATTATATGTGTAACTTTTATATGTGAAACTCATGAACTATACAAGTCTAAAGTCTATATGACAAACGGCAGTGTACAGTCATGCATAATTACAACGTTTATTACATCTGAGATGCAGTCTCGGCCAGCTAGACCGTATCATGCATATGTCTTACTTGCAGATATCGGCATAAAGTTGACGTTTGCGTGACGTCATGTTGTAAATAAACGTACAACGTCAATTGTTGATGCACCTGTTAACATTTTTGTCGTCACATGCTGCTTCTCAAAAGTTATAATTAAGAAATTATTATAAAATTAATTAAGAAATAAGTGTTTTGAAAGTCTCGTTGAATCTCTCAAAATCTCGCCAAAATCGCCCAAAACGAGAGGGCGATTTTAAACGTCGTAGTTTCTCCAGGCCCTGGTTCTGGATCCGTGTAGCATAGCGTAACGAAGAAATCAGAAGCGGGCCGGATGACCGAGGCTAATCTGAGATGGTGTCTGATGGCATCCATAAGATCCACGGCCCCGTTTTATTAAACAACTTACGACCATTTTGATAGTAAATCAATTTCTAAATGCTTCACTATAAATAACACTTCTCAAATAAACGTGATTTAATTTCATTTTCTAATGCATGGTATATTTCTGCACAACGTTCACACATATTTGTCTACATTGAATGCTTAGGTGAAAAAAGTGAACGATTTTAACATTTGAGACTTATCGTAAGATGTTTAATAAAAACAGGGCCCTGTTACACACTGCTATCAGCCTTATATTAGGTTCACAAGATTCCTAGAAACGAGATTAGAAGTAACCACGTTAAAAGCGCATAACGATGGATATGTCGTGCGTCGGACCAATTATTGTAATTATGATAGCGAGGAGGATGAATTCCTATTACCAGCTGTATGTCTGTATTCAAAAAAAGTTATTGTATTGCTTGAAATCGCTGATTCAGTTCTTAAAGGGATACATGGAAACATAAAATTAATAAGTTTTTATCGAAATTTAAAACTACCATCTCGATGTATTAATCCAGTATAATTTTAACTATAAAGGGACACTTGGCAAATCAAGCATTAAAATTAGCCTCTCGAATTGTTAATCCAGTATTATTTTGACATTAAATCCGCTTGTATATTTTTAAATACAATTTTGAGTTTTCAACTTTCCGTCGTTATTCTGCCATAGGTTTCAATATATTATTGATGAAATGTAGTCAACGGTTAATAATATGCAAACATAATTTGCTTTATACAATTCTTAAATTAATATTAATTAGTGAACAAATGCTGTATGTAGAAAAAAGAACGGGACGCCGCGAGTTTTTTAAAAAATTATTTGTTATTTTACCATATGTTTTTTTAAATATGTTATTTGTGCAGTATAATCAAAAGTTAATAATATGCAAACAACATTTGCTCTGAACTATTCTACTAATTAATATTAATGATTGCAAATATACGAGGTCTGTATAACAAGAAAAGTATAACGTATGCGTTATATGTAGACGATTTTTAATAATGGGTTAGTTTTAGGAGGCTTTGTTCAGGTTACATACCTGTAGTTGTCGATATGGAGATGACAGGAAGGTAAAGTGAAGAATTAGAAGATACTGTATGAATACAGATAAGTTTTTATTTGGTCATAGGTATACATTATTATACATATTAAAGGGCACATATTCAAGTATTTTCAATTAAACGATTTACACCTGAGCTATTACAAAGGGAATTTCAGTGACCATGCTACAATATAATATAAAAGTCATATTTACTTAAATTTTACAAGTGATTATCATATCGGCCCTATTTATGTTCATATTTTAGTTGTATTCAGGCTCAAACCCGCGTCGGAGTTGCATTTTAAATGAATTACAAGTGATCTTATAGAAAATATTTAATTTCTTAACTTCTTTACTTCATTATAATACTCAAATATAAATGGGTGCCGAAACGTCTAGCGTAAAAATTAAAATAGATGCCGAAATGGTTTGATGCCGAAACGTCTAAGTCTCGAAATGGTTTGGTGCCGAAACGTCCTGAATCGATCTTGATCACACAGAAGCAAACACTTTAGAATTGGCTGCATTTATTAATAAGCATGATCATTGGGACCCTGCTTTAATTAGACTAATATACTATATACACAAAAGAACTAACGAGACCCCACGAGTTTTAAACAAATCAAGATTACCGTGTGTCCCTTTGATGTACTATGTGTGTTTGCATTTTTAACATTATTTAACAGTACTTATTTGAAAATCATCTACATATTTGCTGGGCCACCTATATTTTTAACAGAGGAAATCGACAGTAAGCTGTTTATAACTTCAATGAAACTTCACGTTTATTGAATTGAGTTGAATTGGGTTTTCAGGCGCACCAAAACATGCTAGGCTCATCCTCCATGTACATCGAGATAAAATGTGGAGAATGGGCCTAGAATCTTCTCACATGCAGAACTGCAGAGTTGATAAAGTGTTAAATGAAATGCATTTACTCAAGTTATTTACTATCGCCGTTAACATACGGAAATGTGCAGGGATCAACTTTTATCTCTTGTTTGCGTTTGTTGCTTCCAAGGGATCCCATTTTAAGTATTTATTAGCTATTTACAAAGGCTCTGTGGGTATAAAAAGTGTACAGCACATTGAGTAACGTACACCTATCGTCTTATATATTTAGTTGTTAGTGTAAATATTTTATGAAATATTTTCATGGTTTCACACACCTTCATGTGTTACGAATGAATGTGTTTCCCCGAATACACGTTGATATACATAAAGAAGACAATACCTGATTTTACTGGTTTCGTTACTCTGGGCAACACTAATAAAGCACTACCGTTAATGCAAACACATCTAGATGAACTATTAGGTAACAATTAAGTTTATAACGTATCTCAGGGCGAACCTGTCCAAGTTTATGTGCGAGCTAGTGGTAAGAAATATAAAATCAATATTGCTTGCTACATTCAAAGTGCGTGTGCGAGCACATCAGCGTAAATAGATGCTGAAAAGGGATATCCATTGAAAACAATGAACACATAAAGAAGCAGACTCGGGTTTTATTATCTGTTAATGAGAGGTAATGTCGAAGCAACACATCTCACACCTTTAGCACCGGTTTAAGCAATATTCTAATTCAAAGTCACCTATATTGGGCTCTCGATGATCAATATTAGCAAAAGATACCACAAACTGTGATGTTCGTTGCCATGATTTTCTGTATGTATTAATTACATATTGATTTATGGTTGGGTTTGCAAGATTCGCGTAATGTTATTTCATTTAGCCTTATTTTATGTTTATTGTGTTTGACAATTTCCAAATTTCTCCTTTTTAATATTTTTATATATCACCGTATCTTTGCCTGTTCAGTATGGCGTCAGTGAAACGTCTCCCCGTGTTTGCAGTCAGACTGTTATTCATTCCGATCTTTGGAATTGAATGTTGTTTAACGGCTCATCAACACAGTACAGGTTATTTAGAGCCGCCCCAGAGAGAGGGGAAGGATACATAGGAATCCGGGAACCTGCCCTACTCTTATTATCGAATAGATTCCTATGGTTCTTTAACGTGCTCGGAGGATAGACCGATACACGGGACCGCCCGGTTTACGTCCCCATCCGACGGACGAGGCTAAGGAAAAGTGTCTTGCCCAAGAACACACCGACGGAACACAGTGGCACCACGGAGGATTGAACCCGGGGCCTCCGGTTACAAATCCGCCGCGCTACCGACTGCGCCACGCCAGCCCCCATCCCCCCCCCCCCCCCCCCCCACCCCCCGATCTTTGGAGATCGCTGAGCTTGACATTTATATACAGATATCGCTGGTACATTCTCAGTCACTTATGTTTTCTTACTTTAATTTCGAATAGATGTTTCCACTACTCAAAAGGTTCTGAGTATTGTTTAATCACCTTTAGGATATGTTTGCAGCTTTTTAGTGTAGTCGTTTGACTGTTACATGTGATACGCAGGCCTCAGAACCTCTGCTCCCAACTAAATTCATTTTGTTTATTTCGCCCATTATTTTCTCGTTTAGTGCAAAGCCTTTTGTTAGACACTGGGACCTTACGTCGCTGGCCATTGAGTGGTATGGAACACCTCATTGAAGGTTCCATGTTCACCGTCATATACATACCATCGGGATGGCTAACATGTTCTTACCATATTATTATTCGTAAGGCATTTTAAATTTTGAGTTCTGCTCAACCGGGGGGATAGAGGGCTTGAACGGTAGAAAACATGTTTCACTATCGTTCAGGGACAGTCGCAATCAAACCGAGACTGCAATATTCTTTACAATTATCGTGTTCGACGATTTTCAAATTGCTCCTTTCATACTCCTTTTGTAGTTATACCAGAGATATTTTAACCATAGTTAGGTCAAATCTACATGCACATGAGTATGCTTATTAGCACAATACTGTTAAAACATTGAAATGCGTTATCGTTTTATACTAAATCTGCCATTCACTAAAAGGCATGAACTCCGAAAATGTTCAAAGAATCAATTCTTCTATTTAAATTACTTTCCCGTCACTATAGTGCCAACAAAAACGCGCATTGGGAGATGATTAAGGTAGAAGAAAGTGCATGAGAGTCAACGACCGTTATTGCATTTTTATACAGTGGAAAAGCAATTTTCTACTGAAACACATTGCATGCTTGCACAGTAGCTTCGTTTTCTTGAAAACGTTGGAAGTTTATTTGGTTTGCCATTGACCGTTCCAAGGCGGTACACTGTTGTCAGTCCTTATATATTTGTGATGTGCTTTTTCAATGAATGTGTTTGTGATGTACTTTTTGAATAACCTCTGCGTTGTAATACTTGTTGGAGTGACTGTTTCTGTGAATGCTACTCTTCCTGTTGGACTAACATTGTGTAGGTTTGCTTTTTTTTCAACAGAGAGTATCAAGTGAATTAAAATATTTAACAATAAAACAAAGTACACATTTTGAACAATACTAGGGAAATGTATATAAGGAGACATTGGCACTGAATACACCTTCAAGTGATTAGGCACCTTACCCGCCTTTGTGTTTACATTACGTGGTCCCGTCTTAATTTCATTAAGCGATGGGAAAGCTTATATTAGCAGGATTTTTAAAACGTATATCTCGACAATAAAACACGTTTAAAAACATTTGTTACTGAAGAAATGTGATAACCTGTTTAAAATTAACTATTAAATGTTTTAATTCTACAATATGCAAACTTTTAAAGCCGAAATTAAGTTTTTGTTTCATACCCCAACCAACCCCATTTTCGCTTCTTGGAGAAGGGGTTGGATGGGGTATGGAAGTTAATACTCAGACCACGTAATGATATTTATCATGCAGATATGCACTTTTCTGCCTAATAAAGGGGTGACCTATTAAATTTTGCTTTAATTAGGCACTGGCCAATAAAGCAAATCAATGCGGAATCCCTCGGCGTTTATTGTACATAACGTTATCTGACGTCATGCACGTAACTTTGCCTGACGTCATAAAACAACAACATGGCGACGTCCTCGATAAGCGTACCATTCTGAGAAATAGGTAATAATAGTAATTCATACAGAAAATATGGATAATCTACATGATAAATAGAATATTATGCCAGTGCCTTTTACTATCAAGTTTATTAGGCTTGGCACGAAAACGAAAAATGGCTCGGTAGAGCCTCGCCATTCTTCGTTTTCTAAGCCTCGCCTAATAAACTTGATAGTAAAAGGCACTGACATAATATTCTCTATATCGCCTGTTAATGCTGCTTACCTTGTCAGAGGATATAACCCGGTGGAAATTAATTTCTTTACACTGTCCCGTTAACAATGCGGAAAGAGAGACGTTTGTTGCACTCTAGAACCGGGTATCTAACATGGTTCATTAAAATACTCAATGTTGATTGGTTATTGGGGTGGTCTGAAAAAAAGCTATATAAACCCTGACGTCATGTACGTCAACCGTTAAGACGTCATTTTAAACGCCAAAAACCACGTTAACCGTTGAGACTTCATTTTAAAAGTCAGATGAAAAACAACATCGCAATGAAATGCGTTATTTTAAGCGACGCTATGTTCCAACAACACATTTAAATAGGATAAGCTGTATATTCTTCTCATTTGATGTTGAGAGATAGGCATAACATGTAAGTTGTGAGAATATGTTTGTATTTTGTGCAATCTCTCGACAAAATGTGTTTAATGATACATAAAACTCCATGCTAGATAACAAATAAAATATTTCTAGCGGGTATATTGTGCGAGATCAAAACCTTGTGTTAGGGACTTGAAACACATCGAAACCGCGGGCCTGCGGCCCTTGGTATCGATGAACTTCAAGTCCCGCCCACCTGGTATTAATCTGGGATATTATAAACCCGCTGGAAATATTTTATTTTTTAATTTAACCCAAAGTAGCCTTTTTGCTACTGACTGTTCCAAGGCGTTGATCCTACCTTAATTCCAGCGATGGAAAAAAACTTATATTATCAGTATTTTATATCGCATATTTCGACTATAAACATGTTTAAAAACATTTTTACTGAAAAAAAACAAGATAACCTGTTTAAACTTACCAATTAAATATCTTAATTTTACAATATGCAAACTTTTTCAGCCGAAATTAAGGTTTTATTTCTTACCCCAGCCAACCCCGTTTTCGCTTCTTGGAGAAGGGTATGGGGTATGGAAGTTAATACTCGGACCACGTAATGAGTTTTCTTCGTTAACTGTGTTCTGTAATTGCTACATTTCCTTTTCGACCTTTTTTTTACCTTGATCGGCATCGGAGAAAAAGGGTTACCTTTATGACCATGATGTTAAAGAAATGACAATGAACAATACATACTTGAACACTATTCGGAATTGTATATCAGAAAACATTGGAACTCTTTCTCATTCAAATGAGTAAGCACCTATATAAAACAACCGCAGAGTATATAAACATACTACAGAGACACACAAAAAATACAAAACAGAAACACATAAAAAACAAATAAACAAAACAGAAACATTACCGGTAGATATTCAGAAGAGCAGTTTTCTGCGATCAAAAAATGCAAATAACACCAGGAATTTCAATTAGTTGCAAATGGACGTATGTTTTATATATCAATGATGTAAATATTTACGGAAAAGAAACAAGATTATAGTTAGCAGAAAAGAAACTGCCCCCTTCATGATCAATATCCGGATAAATATTATTACTTCTCAAAGCGGCCGTACATCAAACTTAATGGCCGTATTTCTCAATATTTATGTAGCGCGTGCCTTTTCTGGTGGCTGGATATTTTGCTTTCTGGCAGATTTATTCCAACATTTTCAAATTGAGTCCATCCATTATTTCTTCAATCAATAGATAATGCTTTGTGAGTGAGATATGTAATAAACTCAGAACGATGTTTTCGAGAATTACATGTATTAAAATGTGCTCTCGTTAAACGTTATCAGGCGAAATCCCGCCGGGATCCGCTATTGATCCGGATCCGCTATTGATCCGTGGTAAAACCACAGACTTGTAATTAGTGTTGTTTACATAAAGTCTATAATATTGTAAAAGGCAAACAGACAGTTGAAAAATGCCTCCCACTGAGTGAAATGTAACAGTTTTACCCGCCTTTTTAACGTAATAAAATACAAAAACATCAATGTTGGCACTTTTATTTGCAGCTAAATTTAAATAAGAAACTTAAAACTGTACCATAGCCTGCGTAATGGTTTCAGATATTGCTAGACTAAGTGCTAATAAAACATAAATTGTGATGTAACAAATAACTAGTGAGATTGCTTCTCTTTTAATACAGCATGATGAAAACTGTGTTGAATGTTATTTCACCTGCTTATTATACATATATAAATACCCCTCAAAATAGAAAGAAAATAAGCTTAGCACATAAATAACATGGTAAAGCACATTGAGCAGATTCATGGCTATGTGCTTCAGCCGCCATTAACAATATAATTAACATAATTAACAAGTATATGCAGGACATTATTTTTAAAGATATCTGCGAAAAAAGGTAGCAACATGTTTTAATTTACCTGCTTTACAGAAATTATAATTTCGTACTTATTTCAATATACAGGGAGATAATTTTAAAATTTAAAACTTTGGTTCGTAATTTCAAGGTTAATGTTAATTGTTTTTGCGTTTTTTATCACTCGAAACCCAGAATAGTCTTATTTTAGATTTCCTGAAAGAAATCAGACTATATAAATCATTATAATCTATTCTTATATATATTTACTTATTTATATACCCGTTTTCGGGCATTTGTTGATTTACATATATAGTTTATATTACTATCAAATCATCTCTTATTTGTAAATAGTTTTATCTTTATATATTTACATTAATTTTTAATTAATACTTCATTTCTTCATCTTTCATCAGTTTTTGCGCACAATATGTCCTATTTTTGTGTCGACGTGCCGTAAAACACCATTCATTCATTCATTCTGTTCTATGTGTGGTCCTTATTGTAAGGAGTATATTTCACAAGCGCATCGGTTGTCGCTAGTGGTCATACAACGAATGTCATATAAACATCACTATGAGACAAAAAGGCCCAACAACACCGTTATCGCTCATCCGGTAGAGGGCGCTGGCGTGGCGCAGTCGGTAGCGCGGCGGATTTGTAACCGGAGGCTTCAATCGTCCGTGGTGCCACTGAGTTCCGTCGGTGTGTTCTTGGGCAAGACACGTTCCCTTAGCCTCGTCCGTCGGATGGGGACGTAAACCGTGCGGTCCCGTGTATCGGTCTATCCTCCGAGCACGTTAAAGAACCATTCGATAATAAGAGTAGGGCAGGTTTCTGGATTCCTGTATATACTCCCCCACTCTTTGGGCGACTCTAAATAACCTATACTGTGTTGATGACATTCAGTTCAATTCATCCGGTAGAAACTAACTAATGCAATTTAGTTCTTGTAATATGACGGGTTGTTTTTACAAGGAGTAAATGACAATCATACCAAGTACAACACAGACCACACACACCATAAAAAGTTGTATAATTATGACACTCATTTTACAACATTATAAGTCAGTAACACTTATGTACCAGTAGATTAATATTATATTAACATTCGCGATACTAGTGTTCTATACTTACTTTGTTGGTTTTGTAGAGAAATTGTTTTAACATGAGGTGTGAGTGCTCTGGTGTAGATGCATAATTAATGGCATGTTATGTCTTTGTAAAGCTTTGCATGGTACGATATGAAGGTATAGGTGCGAGCGAGCGAGCGAGCGAGAGAGAGAGAGAGAGAGAGAGAAAGAGAGAGAGAGAGAGAGAGAGAGAGAGAGAGAGAGTGAATGAATGGATGGTTGTTTTACGGCATTTCGACACATAAATAGGCATATTGTGCCCAAAAACCGACGAAGGATGAAGAAATTAAGTAGTAATTAAAAATTAATGTAAATATATAAAGATAAAACTATTAAAAAACAGAGAGAGAGAGAGAGAGAGAGAGAGAGAGAGAGAGAGAGAGAGAGAGAGAACATAAACCATGCATGTGTGAGAGTGCGTATGATAGCCAACAATACTAAAGTCGGAGAACGAAATTATGAAAGTGTTGCGTAGGATGTGAAGAAGCCATGTGTAAGTATTAGTCCATTATATTAACCTGATACAGTTCAACTTATATCAATATGTTATACATCCGAGAACAAATTATATAAAAGTGTGACTGGAATGATTATTTATGTTACTTATATTGCCAAAAGTTAGGAGGTAGCATCCTGGTGGGGATTTCAGTATTTGATTTTCCGACGAACATATGTCCAGTAAGATGTTTTTCGCATCATAGAACCTGAAATGTTGAAAGTCATTAAACCCCCAGGTACCATTTCGCCACTTACAGTTCCAAAGCGCTACCCTTGTTGCCAACCCATTATATCTGTGATGTCCCGTACTTACTTCTAAATAACTATTTACCAACTTAACCCTTAACCCTTAACCCGCTACATGTACATAATAAACTGTTCTTTCTTTGAATTAAGACTAAGAGTTACTCGCAGGCTGATCTGGGTTTACAATGGACGCAAAGTCGTGCTTAGCGAGTTAATGGTTAGTTGCTGTTTGTTTGCAATTTGTCGTGATTGTATTGACTGCTTTTTGAGAATCTACATTTCCTGTTCGACTGTTATGCATCCTTTTAGAATAGTTGTGTCATTGACCGTTTCAATGCATGCAATGCCTATGTTGTCAACCCTTTTATTGCCAGAGCTTCAAGGCTCCTATGGGTGTTGGACTGTGTATCAACGTCATTTTACAGTTCATAAAACAACTAAGAATACCGGAACGCAGTGAAATTGGTATACAGGCATTTTATTGGTTTTCCACTACTTGAATTAGGTATCAATTTCAAGGATACAGTCTATAAATCTTTCTCAGCATACGAATACAGCTGGTTCCAAATCCTTATCGTCACTGATTTAAACTTTATTAAAGGGACAAACGGCAATCTTGAATTTTTAAAGCTCGCGGCGCCCCGTTAGTTTTTCTACATAACTTGCATTTGTTCAATAATTAATATTAATTATAAGAATAATATAAAGGAAATTGTGTTTGAATATTCCTAACTGTTTGTGTTTAAAGCTATATATGATCTCTTTTTGGTGCTGTCTGATTCTAAAATAAGCAATACCCATTCAATCATTAAATAGAGTTAATGAAACTTTAACTAAAGCCTCTTCAAAAGAGTTTGAAATAGATCTGTTTCTCTGCTACTTATTCTCACGTACTACTAATCAGATTTCGATAATAAAAATCATCTAACATTAAACCCTTTCCTCTAATGTAAATTTACATTGCTAAAAACTGAGATTACATTCACAGACGCTCCAATTGCTATTATATTATCATTAAGTTGTCTTTTTGTTTATAACTATAACAATTTACCCTTTCTTCATATTCTAACCATTATCGTTTCCGAATTCCCCACATTCTAATCATGTAACAATATTCTATTTAGTATTCCATTACACATACTATTTCAGATGTCTATCATATTCACATTATAACATTATACCACACAGATGCCAACATTAAAAACATGTTCATTTTAATTCTAGTGCTCAATCTTTCATGATAAATGTGCTTTGATTGTTGACAATTACAAACAAATCTACACACTGTTCGTTTATTTTTATCATATTCATTCCCCTTACTGTTCATTACCCTTACTGTTTTTATATGTAACTGTTCTGACCGGCTTGTGATACTTTGTATCACTGTGTGTCCTTGTATAGTTTTCTGTCGCATACTTTGCTGTTTTTTATTCTTGAAAGTGTTGTTTGTTTTCCATGCGTGTTTTTGTTTGACTGTGTTCTGTAACTGCTTCATATCATGTTACACTTTATAACTACCTTTGTTTCTACTTTTATAATATATATCGTAATTTAGCGCTTTTAGATCAGTTTTCAACTATGTCAAAATCCGAATCGGATTTCGGGCAAAAATGAGATATTTCTTAGTGGTTCCTAAATACATTAACATGAGGCTGGCCGAAATTTTCTTATTGTCACTGATATTCATTCTCAATGTTCCTATTTTCCGGTTATTTCATTACATGGTCATTACATAAATTACGTATTGGCACAGTTAATGTTTCTCGATCTGTCATATTGACTCCGGTCTTCGGCTTTGACTCAATAGGACACACTTTGTATAAATGCAATCACTTAATAAACACATAAACTATAAAGAAAGTGAATACGGCCTATTATGCAAACATACTCATTTCTTTCCCGTTGGTTTGGACAGCTTCCAGAAACTTCTTTCTCTCTTTTATTTTCACTCTCTTGAGATTTATTTATTTCTAAATTTGCATCGGTGTTTACTGATTCGCATGCATTGCATTTATTAGAACACGCTTTCTATGCAGGCAGACACAAGATTGATGTTGTCTTTGATCCCAATACAAAGAAGCTAGTTATCAGTACTTGCAGGTCTAATCAGGTTTTCCTATTCAAAAGGCTTGCAAAGTTGCAGGCGTGCGTTGTTTATTGATTTTAAAGTTGTATATGGCTCATAAACATATACTGATTCTAGACGCGTTATTCCAAATCGACCGTTCTTTTACAAGAAATAAAATACAAGAAAACTTTGGAGGAGTTCGTGACATTCTGAATATATTGGCATGAGAAACGTACTGGGAATGCGACCGAACACAACAACGTATGAGATAAAACATGCTGTTAATTTGAAGAGTTAATGTTCTACTAAAATATGTTCATATCCTGACTTTATATCCACGTTGTTTTCTTACGGATGTGTTTTATGCACGCCACAACATTACGTGGTCCGAATATTAATGTTCATACCCCATCCAACCCCTTCTCCAAGAAGCGAAAACGGGGTTGGCTGGGGGTATGAAATAAAACCTTAATATAAAACATTTTATAGGTACTTTTAAACCGTTTTACCGCATTTGTTCAGTAAAAAATGGTTTTAAATGTGTTTTATTGTCGCAATATCTGTTAAAAATCCTGCTAGTATAAGCTTTCGCATCGTTTAATGGAATTAAGGCGGGACCACGTAATGCTCAGTCTTATACCATTAGCCCTTTCGCTGCCACAGTCGAAAACATTGCTTTTATAACCAGTGTAGACCCAGATCAACATGCACACTATATGCAGGCTGATCATGATTTACACTGTTCGCCATTCAGTAAAAATATTTTCCATAGCTCATTAAATATAAAATATATGTGCAAGGTTTGAATTTGATTTTTAGCAGACGACATTTGAAATTTGGCGGCGAAAGGGTTAAACATGTGGTCTGATCATTTATTGGTATTCATCGTAAAATCAAACCAAGTTCATGATTATTTAAGAAATAGAACATCGTTTACTGTGAAGTATCGTTTATTATTATATAACCTATAAATAGACGCGTTTTCATTGGCTAAAAAGTAATTTTTTAGAAAAAATATCTAGCGATATTGACCTGTTTTTTGATATTGACCTGTTTTTTTGATATTGACCTGTTTTATATAATTGTTTTTTTGATATTGACCTGTTTTATATAATTGTAAATTGAGGGTTATATAATAAAACAGTTATGGACTTTTCAGCTGTTATACATGATGTTGATATGTACCAAAAAATCATTATTGACCTCGGCTATCGCCTCGGTCAATAATGATTTTTTTGGTGCATATCACATCATGTATAACAGCTGAAAAGTCCATAATTGTATAATATATCACGGTTTGGAGTTCAATTGTAAACAAGAATTTCACGAGCCTGAAGGGCGAGTGAAATTATTGTTTACAATTGAACGACAAACCGTGATATATTATTGATAATTCACCGTAAACGATGTTCTATTTCTATTCTAATACCCCTAAAATGTGAAAATATCGCACACATCTGAAATCTTTCGCATTGCTTTGCTTACTCTCCTAACGTTGCATACGTTACAATGCGTAATGCGCAATGCGCAATGCTTATTCTCCTAACGTTGCAAAAATTACGGTGATATATCGTTCAATATAACGAGATATTTTAAACTAGCTATATAGTGCGGGTGTATTAGAATTTATAATAGAAAACGTAATGCAATATGACACACAATGGTAAGCCGATCACTCTTCGAAATTTGAAGAGTTAAAGTCACATTTAAACATAAATATCAAGTTGTTAAATATTTAACCAGGTTCATTTAAAAGAAACTATAAAAGATATAGCTTCTAAAGTTCATTGTTGGCTTATGTGATCCCTAAGTATTGTTTATTTATATATAATCTTTTGGAAATGATGAATGAGTTTTAATTGTTTAATATTCTTGGAGTCTGCTTACTAAAATTACTGTTGTTTGGATGTTGAATTGCGGTATGGATGTTCAATTATATGTTAAATAATATCGTACTATACGGGATATACAGTAATTATCACAAAATATGCAAAACAATAACGGACTATACGGTATATGTAGCAGCTATCGCAAACTTTTGAAAAATAAGTCAAAGAAAAGATGATTATTCTAACCTGATCTGACAAGATACTACCAACGTTGTATCGATTTACTGCACATGCCTTCAAGAATCTTGGAATTATTGATATTGATTTCGAAATGCAAACTGTTTGGACTTGGAAATGCTGTGCAAATGTGACATTGTTCGTTTATCATCTGTTTTGATATAACCAAATACGACATACGTTATTTTAATTATAATTTGAGAAATGGCTTATGAGGAAATAATGTCTTAAATGTCCTATATTATTTAAGTATTAGTAACGGAGATACATGGGCGCCATCTTGGGTTACAGACGGCGACGAGAAAAACAACATAAACTAATGCAGCCCGAGGAAGATACATTACGGTCAATGTTTTCTTGACATATGTCAGCTGCTTCGGAGGGTACACTATACTGAACAAAATTGCTAAGTATCAACTTTTGTGTCTTACCTAATTTTCTTATTTTAAATATATTTTAGAATAGATATATGATAAGTATTTTGTTTTGACCCATAGTTTGTAAAACATTTATTTTTTGTTTAAATTGTTACATCTTTTGAGAGTTACCCTCCCTTTATATGAAAACATGAAATGAGCTGCTAAAACACATAACATGAGTCAAAGATCGCTTAAAGATATAAAATTCTTAAAATTGGTATGAAATAATAGAAAAAAACAACATTTTGACCCATTTATCGCAGATTTTCCGTCTATAAAAAAATGAAATATGGATAATCTTAAATTACCTCCCTTTAAATTGAATATTGTTTCAAATTCAAGTAACTGTAATTCAGCGTTATTCAGCTACTGTCTACTAACCTTGTCGAAATATCCGTTATAAAATCCTGCTAATATAAGCTTTTCCATCGCTTAATGGAATTAAGGCAGGACCACGTAATGTGATACAAAAGCACGAATGCTCTTTGTATACTACAATGTATAAATGCAATCACAATACGGCTTGAATAAAAAAAAAGATCAACAAATTTGGCATTTTATTCCTGTCTTCCGCTAGACTGGTATTCATCTGTCATACACGTTCAGATTGTTTATATATAATTATTTTTTATTGTTTCTGGTAGGTTTTCCAATATTTTCAACTTCAGAAAAAACAGTTAATTTCCGTTATAAAATGTTTTTTGAAGTTTGCTTGACAGTGCAATTGATTTAAGTTTATTGTATGAATAGATAGCAGGAAATTAAAGCACCGCGAACAAAATCGAGCTCATGTTTTATACAAAAAGGTAATAGGCTTCTATTTTATTTATTTAATTTAATTAACTTTGAAGCTGTTTTGAAGAAACTACTCACTTATGCTTGCACTTGCATCAACAAGAAAGGATATAATGGTGCTATTTAAGTGCAGGAAAGAGAATGATCAATATCTAAATTCTACTTCCTTACATTTGTGTATGTTCCTATATTAAACAGTCTTGTCTTGATAATAACATAAGCGGCTTGTAGATAGTAATGCTACTGGTTTTGTTATAAAACGTCTTAAAAAAACACGTGCTTTATTGGGCTGGAAAATTTCCAAAAAAGTCTGTTCTTCTTCTCAGTGACTGAAAGTGCAGTTGTCCTTTTGACTTATAGCCAGTATAAATCATTTACGCCTCAAACAGACGATACTTATGCGAACGAACGCTTTACAAAGAAGAAGATCCTACGTCATCAAAGGAAAGGCATCAAGCAGGGGTGTAAGCACAGTTGTGGATTATGCAGCACCCACGTGATCAGCGAGGACTGTTTTGTGGTAAAATCACAACTCCAGTAAATCAGTCGAGAATTCACAATTAAAAGTTGACTATTATAATTCAATTTCAAATGTCATTTTTGCTCCAAAAGCATATTTTAAGACGAGTATTTACATTCATTCCGAATCGGTACAATAAATTTTCAACGACTACAGAACTTTTAAACTATTTAGACATAGATCCAGCCTCTCAATCACGAAATTGTCTGACCATTGAAACTTGACCAATTTAATTTGAATCAGGTATTTATTTACGTGCTTTACATGATCATCGTGATTAGTGATCATTAACATGTTTACATATTTATGTTCATTTTAATGATGATGTACTCTGTACAAGTCAATAAAGTATATGTTCTGTTCTGTTCTGTTCTTTAGAATCAACCCTAAGCTATACGAGAGCACATGGTAATGTTTGCGGCCAAATTTGAATTGGGGTTTGAATAAGGTGCACCAACACATGAAAGGTTATATAGCGGGCTCATCCTCCATGTACATCGATAGAAAATATGGAGAATGGGCATAGAACCTTCTCACCTGCAGAACTGCAGAGTTGCTGCAAATTTTATTGTAGACACTCCATTTACGCTGGAGCCACGTTTATTGTTTTTCTGCCACTGTTTTAGTGATTTGAGCGAGATGGCACCTGAAACAATGCAGTGGTTATGATGAAGACCTTTAATGACAATGAACAAAGAATTATAAAATGAACATGAATTTGGGGGTGGGGTGGGAGGGGGGGGGGGGGGGGTGCGTTCTACCCTCTGCCTACCCCTCCAACGGGATCTGCAGTGGCCCTATTCTTTGCCGCAGAACCAAACGGAGCCCCGCGGCCAAATTTAGCTTGGACAATGGTGGGCGGAGTTTGCAAATATTTACGGATCTATGAAATCCGATAAAACTTATTTATTTGCGTGTTGTATGTATATTATGTTGGCTATACAAATTGTACTGAATGTTTAAAATCGTTAATGATGAACATAGTATGTGTACAAAAATAACAATTGAATTTGATTTTATAGTCGCACCAATAGCTAAGGTCATATGGCGACTTTTCCCTGGCTTCCATTGGTGGAGGAAGACCCCATGTGCCCCTACGGGCTATTTTCGTACACGGGCGGGCACCTGGGTAGAACCACCGACGTTCGGCAAGCCAGCTGGATAGCTTCCTCATATAAATATTCCTAGGCCCAAGAGGATCAAACCCACAGCGGTAAGTGATTTCAAGTCAGGGACACTAACCACTCGGCCGCGGATGTCCCATATAAAAAGAACAAACGAAATGACCTACAAATATATTCGTAGTGCAAATTTATTTAAAAGTGTATGTTAAAATTGGGTTCCTTTTTGGGGATGCAGTGTTACTTGTTTGGTACGTCGGTGGTTACGTTTTGGGATGAAAGGAGTATTGAATTGAATGTTGTTTAACGGCTCATCAACACAGTACAGGTTATTTAGAGCCGCCCCAGAGAGAGGGGAAGGATACATAGGAATCCGGGACCCTGTCCTACTCTTATTATCGAATAGATTCCTATGGTTCTTTAACGTGCTCGGTTGATAGACCGATACACGGGACCGCCCGGTTTACGTCCCCATCCGACGGACGAGGCTAAGGAAAAGTGTCTTGCCCAAGAACACACCGACGGAACTCAGTGGCACCACGGAGGATTGAACCCGGGGCCTCCGGTTACAAATCCGCCGCGCTACCGACTGCGCCACGCCAGCAGTAACTCTTTAATTAACTGACTACATTTTTCGCCGGACTACCTGTTTGGTTCCTACAGCCACAGTTATATATTTTTAATATGTTCGTAGTATGTTTCAGTTACTCTCTGGCAGGGAATTATTGCAAGTTCTTCAGAAATATATCATTCTCCGCCTAGAAAATGGCCACCGAAATTTCACTGAAAATATATTACTTCAGATAATTCAGAAATACCGTCTTTGACAAAGCGTCAAAACAAATCGGGTAATTTAAGTGAAATGTTTTTATTTTTAAATGTAAACTTTTATAACATGACTTCATTATGGGAGTATAACAGAGCCATGATATAAAATGCGTAATACAATAGTGAAATATTACTTACCTTTAATGACGTCATATTAATGACGTCACGTTAAAAAATGTCTATGTGCATATGCGATAATCTTACATTCGTGCTAATTTATTGAATTAATTAAACTCGTTTGCAAAAATTATCATATCATATTTGCAAACTCGTTTAATAATTGCAATAATGCATAAGCAGTATGTGTACTTCTTTAACGTTGTTGAAATAAAAAATGTCAAAGACCATTCCATGTACAAATTTGAGAAATGAACTACATTTGTGTTTCTCTTTAACATGTTTGAAGCACCATTGATAACATTATATATTCAGTTATTTGAAGTTCTCTTGTTAACATTGCCTTTTATACAGTTCATTGTATATACTTACAATAAATTCTGGAGGTGAAGTTTCCATCCCAAATGTCAGTTTAATTAAACCGGTTTATTAGATGTCATAAACACACGTAGCACTTAGATGCTAACATCTCTGTTGAGCATACAAATGAAATGCAATAAATCTCACAGTTGGAGTTGCATATCAAGTAAAGCAATACCACAAAACTAAAACCTTGACACGCTTGAGATTATTCAAATGACACTATTAAATCTTAACGACTACTTGGTCGTAAACAGTGGTTTGGAATGACAAGCCGATTTGCATGTTTGTGACAGATTATCACTTATCACGAAACTGTGGTCAGCAAGGGTGCCTCAGGCCCGTAGGCAACCCTGGAATTTTACCGAGGCAAATCACCTATGTTGGTGCCCGGTGGCATTAACCTCCCTCTCCGCCCTGGATTTTGTTTTGATTTCCTGCAGTGTTTTGCATTTCCAGGACAACGTTTTCAGTTTTAAGCATGTCATATTTTGTCAACGATGGATACTGTATCGATATTTTGGTTGTTTTATGTAAAATATGTACATAATGTAGCTACCAATATGTAGCCCGTGCATGCCAGTAGCAGTCAACTTGTGGATTCTCTGTTAATGGTCGTAGTCGACATGATGGTTCAGTTAACTGTGTGTAACAATCATAGTGGACATTCAGGTGCAATGCACCGTGTGTGACAATCATAGTGGACATTCAGGTGCAATGCACCGTGTGTGACAATCGTACTCGACGTGTGGGTGCAGTGCACTTGTGTTTAACAATCGTACTCGACGTGTGTGTAAAACTGGTAGTCGACCTCTGTTTTTCACGGTGCACGCGTTTTATGTATATATATTTGTTGCATATTCTTTATTAAATATATATACATATATACTATTATTAACTGCTCAGTCGATTTCAAGAAACCTTTATAACAACATAAACGTATGGTCAAATTGTGCACGACAAACCGTTTTTGTCAAGACGTTATCCAATATGTATGCATTACACTGAAGCCATACTAAATGCTGACTGATTCAGATACAGCGGCAGGAGTTACCGAGTTTGTGTGTTTAGCGAATAGAGCCGATACTGTCGTAATCAAGAGGAGATTAAAAAATATATATTGCTGAAATAAATGTAAAACAGGCCTTATCTTATCATCTTTTTTCACAGAAATTCTGCGAGATGAAAGCCTAATATATTAATATCCCTTCTTTAAGAAAGATACTATTTTTAGATAAGGTTTTATCGATTTCGAAATAGTATTTTTCTGTTGAATTCCTATTGAAATGTCATAGGTTAACATAGTGTTATTGTATAATTTTGAAAAATTTGCATAACAATCAAATGGCTACAAGTCGAGATTTTGTTTTCTGTCAATAACGGAAATTATACTGTTTCAATTAAATCAATCTTCGCCATAAAAGAGACAATGACAAAATATGTAACAAGTAATGATGATTTAATTACCCTGCTTGTTAGTCATATATAAACAATTGAACACTGTACTAACTACATTAGGACTTGGCATAATGAAACGGCTGATCGAAATTATGAATTGATATTTCAGCAATGGTTGGAACAAATAATAGGTATTTGAGAGAGTTGAACGAAGAGACAACGCAACTTCGTTGCATTTGAAAAGATGGGCTTTTCCATTAGGCACGAGCATGGTAGGCCAAGAATCCCTGTTAAAAGCAGACATGTTGTATGGAACACGTATTCCGTTGTCTTTGTTGCCCGTGCGGAACATTGTCGACTGAAAGGCATAATTCGAACAAAGTCTATAGATTGTAAAGCTAACTGAAGCACCAGTGCGCCGTAGATAGTCAACAGCAATCTTGATTACCAACGACTAACTTTGCACGATATGCACGATACAAATGAGAAAAATGGTCCTATCGAAAACACAGCAATGGCACCGTAGGTTCGCAATATGAGCATAGTATAAAATGTCAATGAAAAGGACAATTCTTAACATAAAGAGTGGTGAAAACCATGAATATCGAGCACAAAAACCTCATATTGTTTGTTTTATATAACATCATTAATCGAAGGAAACAAATAGGATGGTTTCTGTATAAAGATCAATAACTAGCGCACCGCTATTCTTCCCTGATAACGTCCTCCATTTAATTGCAAGTATGGAACCAACTTTTATTTCCACTATAACGCTCTATGGCAACACAATTGAGATGATTACTACAGTAAACGGTTTCGTCGGAAATGCCAAAGCCAACAAACACGATATTTAAAATGTCAGTGCATAGCACTTAAAGAAGAATAGCGGAGTTTCAAACTAGCGTTTAAATATTTGGTTTCAATAATGGTTTCAATGATCATTTTTGTAATGGTTGCAATGCATGTTCCCAATAACTTCATTTATATTTCTTGTAAACACTAAATTCCATTTTTTACGTATAAATCTCCATTTTTTACATATAAATCTCCGGTTTAAATAGTGACAGAAACCGATGAGATAGTATGTACAGTGGTTGAAAGCTAACTACTGTCGGCGAACCGGAAATATCCATAAAACACCTACTTGCAGAGCATTGTAACATAAATATACGTACATAATTTAAGCCGTAATTGCAATAGTATTGTAAACCGAATATACCCGCATAAGCAATAATTAAAACAGTAGTGTAAAAAGAATATGTCAACATAAGCCATAACTGCAACAGTATAGTAAACCGAATATACCCCAAAATGCAATAATTGAAACAGTAGTGTAAACTGAATATGCCATAACTGCAAGAGTATACCAAATATACCCAAATAAGCAATAATTGAAACAATATTATAAACCAAATAACGCAAATAAGACAATAATTGAAACAGTAATGTAACCCGCAATAATTGAAACAGCAGTGTTAACCGAATATGTCGGCATAAGCAATACCTGCAACAGTATTGTAAACCGAATATACCCATATAAGCAATACTTGAAACAGTAGTGTAAACCGAATATGTCGGCATAAGCAATACCTGCAACAGTATTGTAAACCGAATATACGCACATAAGCAATAATTGAAACAGTATCATAAACCAAATAACGCACATAAGACAATATTGAAACAGTAGTGTAACCCGAATATACGCGCAAAAGCAATAATTGAAACAGTAGTGTGAACCGAATATGCCAACACAAGCCATAACTGCAACAGTATTGCAAACCGAATATACCCACATAAGCCATACGTGTAACATTATCGTATTTCGCCAATCGCAGCAGCAAGTTCGAATACCACTGGGAGCAGAATTTGAGAAATGTGAAAGTGTCGAATCTTAAGGATGGAGATAAACATTACTGGTTCTACCCAGGAATAAGTGGGAGGTCTGCCTCCATCACTAAAATCGACCGTCATGCATAGCCTAAAATGTGCTGGATAATGACGTTAAACGCCATTCAAATCAAATCAACAGTATTGTAAACATGAAAAAATGTTGCTTTAAAAACCACATCACCACATTATTCACGCACAATGGTACCGTATATCAAACTAATGATTGGTCACAAATGCTTCGCTGCACTACGCGGTTTTATACAACCTGTGACCAAATCATTGACGTGTATTACTTCGATAACATCGCACACAATGAAAAACAACAATCTTACAAGTAAGGCAATCACACTAAATTAAGCTCATCAGCTCTAAATATTTTGCTCGATAACATCATGAGTACGTCAGTTTATCTTGATTTCCATATTTTAAAGTTTAAACTACTTTGTTACTTGAATAATATAAAACTGAATGTGACATTATTGTAAAACAACTATGTAGAGAAGGTCAGTGCGCTTCAGTATACGCAGCACGGATAACGTGTAGGGCAAACAGGTTTATTTATAGTACAGAAGGGTAGCGAAACCACGGGACTTTTTGATCGGTTTCACGGCAAAAAATTGTGAACTCGACTGAGGTACTTTTTTTCTTCATAATTTTCTTAATATGTAGCGAATTTTGTTCAACTGAAGCGCATATAACCTTACAGTGTGGGCTCTTTCCTCCGCCGCAAAACATGATTCGATTCAGTCAGTGCTTACTGAGATTAGCACTCCCAAACTGTACACGGGCATAGATTTCTTTCATTTTCAAGACTTCGGGAGGACTAATCTCAGAAACTGCTGGATGAATCGAATTGCCTTTTGCGGCGAACGAAACCATTCATTTTGGAGGAGTTGAATAAAATTCGTTAAATGTTAAAAACATTATGAAGCAAACACCTAATTGAATCCAGCGCTTTGTTTACATCTTTATTGCCGTGAAACCGATCAAAAGTCACGTGATTTTGCCACCCTGTACATGTTGTGTGTATGTCAACAGTGGGTGAAAAAACCGCATAACCTGAGGGTAAATTCCAAAGGGTTTTTCATTTAATACCTGGTGGTATGAATTGAATGTTGTTTAACGGCTCATCAACACAGTATAGGTTATTTAGAGCCGCCCCAGAGAGAGGGGAAGGATACATAGGAATCTGGGAACCGTGCCCTACTCTTATTATCGAATAGATTCCTATGGTTCTTTAACGTGCTCGGAGGATAGACCGATACACGGGACCGCCCGGTTTACGTCCCCATCCGACGGACGAGGCTAAGGAAAAGTATCGGCAGATTTAATGCAAATTTCGCAGTAATATTCTACTCAGTGACTTATACTCGGAAAAAGTTCGTATCATCCCTATTAATGTTGAAGGTAAACATAGTATGCATTTAAATAAACTAAACACGTTGCATCGTCATTCTTTCTGTAAAGCATCGGCAATTCAATGTGTGTACGAATTTGAAGAGATTTGATGTAATCTGTGTTTAAATGTGTATTTAACAGTTGCTTTTAATTGACATTGTTAACAACTCAGCAAGAACATAGATGCTATCTACCAGTTATTTATTTGAAAAGTGTACCTACCAATCGCAATTCAACAGATGCTTTATCTTAAATCAGAGTACGGAAGGTTTGGTATTTTGTATGGTAAAAACCGTAAACAAAATAAAAGAGAATCAACTTGCAACGCTGTGTGGCGGAAAACCTGTTGTTAGCAAATGCATTTATGTCTTCGTGCACATTACATATTGCCTTGCTCTAACATGTATCAGTATATCATAATTTCAAGTTCTTTTTTGCAACATTCCAAGATAAATTCAAGCCTTGGTTTTACATAAAACCAAACGTTGACCTATTTTAACATCGACGTCATCAAAATGTAAAACACTAAAACTACACCCACAATCACGTTGACCATTCAAATATTGAATATTTCGTAAATCTGTGGTTGGATAAAGTTTTTTATAATGACGTATTTCCTGTAAAAATGCACTTACATATCATACTGTCCTCTAAACTGTGCTGCGTGTTGGCATGCATGTACTTTAGTCGTTGTGCTTCTCTGTGCCCCCTGGTGGATGGTCGATGAAATCCAGCCTTAAAATAAATAAAAAATAAATAAATGAAACTTAATTGCCTATCACATGGTGCACTAGTCACAAGTATACGGTATAAAGACTTCGGCGCAATCTTAGTATATTATCTGCACCTTGATCTGGGTTTACACTGGTAGTAAAAATCAATGTTTTCGACCGTGGCAGCGAATGGCAGCTAAAAAGTTAAAGCCCGTAGTCATACAATAAAGGAATAAAATAAGTGAAACTGTTTATATTGTTGCTATACACTGCACTGTTCTAAAAGCATTATAGCAAGGTATAAGACCTCGCTCGGCTCTTTGGAATACCATATAATGTATTTAGAGAACGCATTCGATTTGGTAGTTAATTACAAAAGGCAAAAACTCAAACATTTATCATTTCTTAAAACAAATAAATTAATACAGTAAAAAGGCTCACATTACGTGGTATCATCTTAATTCCATTAAGCGATGGGAAAGCGTATATTAGCAGGATTTTATAACGGATATTTCGACAATAAAACATGTTTAAAAACAATTTTTACCGACAAAATGCGATAAACTGTTTAAAATTACCTATTAAATGTTTTAATTTTACAAAATGCAAACTTTTTAAACCAATATTAAGGTTTTATTTTATACCCCAGCCAACGCCGTTTGCGTTTCTTGCAGAAGGGGTTGGATGGGGTATGAAAGTTAATGCTCGGACCACGTAATGAACAAACCGTTGACTTATGGAAATCATTATTCAGCAGCCACAGAACTCTATTACTAATACTAATTAAAATACTAATAACAATGATACATATCTTGTTTCAAGAGGATAATTAATTTGACAATAAGATCATAAATGAACAAATTATAAAAAAAAATGAATGGAAACAACATTTAAACTTGCGTAGTAAGAATAATATAATTATACATATTACTATTCGAGTAAATAATGTATCTTGAACTAGATGGCATATTGTTCTTAAATAAATTCTAAATGCATTTTTGTGATGTGAGCATTTCCTTACAAACTCATTTCATAAATAGTAATTTCTGGACATATTTTTAATTGTTTGGAGAAGGCAAACCTATTCATATACATGTTCATAAAGACATATACCTTTATTTTTTTTATTAAACTCACCTTGACACATTTAACTATGCTCAGTCCGCAAACTGGCACACTTAAAACAATACATCTGGTCTAATGGAACAAATGCATAACACATAACATATCCAGCAACTCTCTCTCTCTCCGCGGAGAGAATTACACTTTACTGCAGGATATATTCATTCGATTAGCGTTTCATAGTTAGAAAGCATATTGACATTTGGTATCCTATTTCATCACAATTGCAATGGGAATTGCTGTTTATGACCCGTTTGTGTTTTTGCTTCAGTTCAGTTTAGAACGCCTGTTTTATCGTCTGTAGAAGCAGAAGCTCCAGTGACCGCCTTTATAATCCTGTTTCCGCACTGTTCGTCTGAATATTCTGCTACAGCACGCGGACGTCATAAACTACGATATTGCAGTCTAGGCGTTTGCAGAGTACTTGTCTGTACATAATACAGGCGAAATAACAAGAAAAACACGAAATACCGCCGGGCGAAATAACGAAAACACGCCGAGCCAAAAGACAAAATGTCTTGAACAGCGCGTTTCTACGTATTTCACGCGGCGTTTTATCGTTTCCTTGTTGTTTAAGTAATATACATATATTGTATATAGAGTCTGGTCTCAGCGAGTTGGCTTATTTAAACACCGAGATGGGAGTCTGGTCTCAGCGAGTTGGCTTATTTAAACACCGAGATGGGCGTAGCCCATCGAGGAGTTTAAATAACCAACGAGCTGAGACAGACTCTACTTTTTTTTGTAGCATGGCGCACTTAGTAACACTGTGACGTCATAGTGACCGTACTGTAAATACTTAGTAACACTGTGACGTCATAGTGATCGTGCTTTAAATTCCAATAACTGGTAGTTCTAGTACGGTATAGCCACGCCCCTTTAGTTACCCTAAATTAAACGATTTAATGCTCTGCATTCATCAAAGAAAATGTCACCGACCATGCTACAATGTGGCTTCGCCTGTTGTTCTTTCTTGGCGAATTAATTAATCTACTCTGATAATGTATCTGGCCGTGCTAGGTAGTACGGTTATATGTACAAGTGAGCGAGGCAATCTACTCTGCCAATTGGTGTATCTGGCCGTGCTAGGTGGTACGGCTATATGTAAAAGTGGGTGAAGCAATCTACTCTGCCAATTGGTGTATGGTGGTACGGCTATATGTACAAGTGGGTGAAGCAATTTACTCTGCCAGTTGGTGTATCTGACCGTGCTAGTGGGTACGGTTATATGTACAAGTGGGTGAAGCAATCTACTCTGCCAATTGGTGTATCTGGCCGTGCTAGGTGGTACGGCTATATGTACAAGTGGGTGAAGCAATCTACTCTGCCAATTGGTGTATCTGACCGTGCTAGGTGGTACGGCTGTGAGGCAATCTACTCTGCCAATTGGTGTATCTGACCGTGCGAGGTGGTATGCCTATATTTACAAGTGAGTAAAGCAATCTACTCTGACAATTGGTGTATCTGACCGTGCTAGGTGGTATGGCTATATGTACAAGTGGGTGAAAAAATCTACTCTGCCAGTTGGTGTATCTGGCCGTGCTAGATGGAATGGCTATATGTACAAGTGGGTGAAGCAATCCACTCTGTCAATTGGTGTATCTGACCGTGCTAGGGGGTACGGCTATATGTACAAGTGGGTGAAGCAATCTACTCTGCCAATTGGTGTATCTGGCCGTGCTAGGTGGTACGGCTATATGTACAAGTGGACGAAGCAATCTACTCTGCCAATTGGTGTAACTGGCCGTGCTAGGTGGTACGGCTATATGTACAAGTGAGTGAAGCAATCTACTCTGCCAACTGGTGTATCTGACCATGCTAGGTGGTACGGCTGTGAGGCAATCTACTCTGCCAATTGGTGTATCTGACCGTGCGAGGTGGTATGCCTATATTTACAAGTGAGTAAAGCAATCTACTCCGCCAGTTGGTGTATCTGGCCGTGCTAGGTGGTATGGCTATATGTACAAGTGGATGAAGCAATCTACTCTGCCAGTTGGCGTATCTAGCCGTGCTAGGTGGTACGGCTATATGTACCAGTGTGTGAGGCAATCTACTCTGCCAATTGGTGTATCTGGCCGTGCTAGGTGATACGGCTATATGTACAAGTGGGTGAAGCAATCTACTCTGCCAATTGGTGTATCTGACCGTGCTAGGTGGTACGGCTGTGAGGCAATCTACTCTGCCAATTGGTGTATCTGACCGTGCGAGGTGGTATGCCTATATTTACAAGTGAGTAAAGCAATCTACTCCGCCAGTTGGTGTATCTGGCCGTGCTAGGTGGTATGGCTATATGTACAAGTGGGTGAAATAATCTACTCTGTCAGTTGGTGCATCTGGCCGTGCTAGTTGATATGGCTATATGTACATGTGAGTAAAGCAATCTACTCTGACAATTGGTGTATCTGACCGTGCTAGGTGGTATGGCTATATGTACAAGTGGGTGAAAAAATCTACTCTGCCAGTTGGTGTATCTGGCCGTGCTAGATGGAATGGCTATATGTACAAGTGGGTGAAGCAATCTACTCTGCCAATTGGTGTATCTGACCGTGCTAGGGGGTACGGCTATATGTACAAGTGGGTGAAGCAATCTACTCTGCCAATTGGTGTATCTGGCCGTGCTAGGTGGTACGGCTATATGTACAAGTGGACGAAGCAATCTTCTCTGCCAATTGGTGTAACTGGCCGTGCTAGGTGGTACGGCTATATGTACAAGTGGACGAAGCAATCTACTCTGCCAATTGGTGTATCTGGCCGTGCTAGGTGATACGGCTATATGTACAAGTGGGTGAAGCAATCTACTCTGCCAATTGGTGTATCTGACCGTGCTAGGTGGTACGGCTGTGAGGCAATCTACTCTGCCAATTGGTGTATCTGACCGTGCGAGGTGGTATGCCTATATTTACAAGTGAGTAAAGCAATCTACTCCGCCAGTTGGTGTATCTGGCCGTGCTAGGTGGTATGGCTATATGTACAAGTGGGTGAAATAATCTACTCTGTCAGTTGGTGCATCTGGCCGTGATAGATGGTATGGCTATATGTACAAGTGGGTGAAGCAATCTACTCTGCCAATTGGTGTATCTGACCGTGCTAGGTAGCATGGCTATATGTACAAGTGAGTGAAGCAATCTACTCTGTTAATTGGTGTATCTGGCCGTGCTAGGTGGTACGGCTATATGTACAAGTGGATGAAGCAATCTACTCTGCCAGTTGGCGTATCTAGCCGTGCTAGTTGGTATGGCTATATGTACCAGTGAGTGAGGCAATCTACTCTGCCAATTGGTGTATCTGACCGTGCTAGTTGATATGGCTATATGTACATGTGAGTGAGGCTATCTACTCTGCCAATTGGTGTATCTGGCCGTGCTAGGTGATATGGCTATATGAACAAGTGGGTGAAGCAATCTACTCTGCCAATTGGTGTATCTGGCCGTGCTAGGGGATATGGCTATATTCGCAAGTGAGTGGGGCAATCTACTCTGCCAATTGGCGTATCTGACCGTCCTAGGTAGTATGGCTATATGTACACGTGAATGAAGCAATCTACTTTGAAAATTGGTGTATCTGGCCGTGCTAGGCAGTATGGCTATACGTACAAGTGGGTGAAGCAATCTACACTGTTAATTGGTGTATCTGGCCGTGCTAGGTAGTATGGCTATATGTACAAGTGAGTGAAGAAATCTACTTTGTTAATAGGTTTATCTGACCGTGCTAGGTAGCATGGCTATATGTACAAGTGAGTGAAGCAATCTACTCTGCCAATTGGTGTATCTGACCGTGCTAGGTAGTATGGCTATATGTACAAGTGAGTGAAGCAATCTACTCTGCCAATTTGTGTATCTGACCGTGTTAGGTGGTATGGCTATATGTACACGTGAGTGAAGCAATCTACTCTGCCAATTGGTGAATCTGACCGTGATAGGTGGTATGCCTATATGTACAAGTGGGTGAAGCAATCTACTCTGCCAATTGGTGTATCTGACCGTGCTAGGTGGTATGGCTATATGTACATGTGAATGAAGCAATCTACTCTGTCAGTTGGTGTATCTGGCCGTGCTAGGTGATATGGCTATATGTACAAGTGAGTGAAGCAATCTACTCTGCCAATTGGTGTATCTGACCGTGCTAGGTGGTACGACTATATGTACAAGTCAGTGAAGCAATCTATTCTGCTAATTGGTGTACCTGGCCGTGCTAGGTGGTACGGCTACATTTACTAGTGAGTGAAGCAATATATTCTGCTAATTGGTATCTGGTATCTGGCCGCGCTAGGTGGTATGGCTAAATGTACACGTGGTTGAAGCAATCTACTCTATTAATTGGTGTATCTGGCCGTGCTAGGTGGTATGGCTATATGTACAAGTGGGTGAAGCAATCTTCTCTGCCAATTGGTGTATCTGACCGTGCTAGGTGGTATGGCTATATGTACAAGTGGGTGAAGCAATCTACTCTTCTAACTGGTGTATCTGACCGTGCTAGGTGGTACGGCTATATGAACAAGTGGGTGAAGCAATCTACTCTGCCAATTGGTATATCTGACCGTGCTAGGTGGTATGGATATATGTACAAGTGGGTGAAGCAATCTACTCTTCTAACTGGTGTATCTGACCGTGCTAGGTGGTATGGCTATATGTACACGTGGGTGAAGCAATCTACTCTGCCAATTGGTGTAGCTGACCGTGCTAGGTGGTATGGTTATACGTACAAGTGGGTGAAGCAATCTACTCTGTTAACTTGTATATCTGACCGAGCTAGGTGGTATGGCTATATGTACACGTGGGTGAAGCAATCTACTCTGATAATTGGTGTATCTGACCGTGCTAGGTAGTATGGCTATATGTACAAGTGATTGAAGCAATCTACTCTGCTAATTGATGTAACTGGCCGTGCTAGGTGGTATGGCTATAAGTACAAGTCGGTGAAGCAATCTACTCTGATAAATGGTGTATCTGACCGTGCTAGGTGGTATGGCTATACGTACAACTGGGTGAAGCAATCTACTCTGTTAACTGGTGTATCTGACTGGCATAGGGGGTATGCCTATATGTACACGTGGGTGAAGCAATCTACTCTGATAATTGGTGTATCTGACCCTGCTAGGTAGTAGGGTTAAATGTACAAGTGAGTGAAGCTATCTACTCTGATAAATGGAGTATCTGACCGTGCTAGTTGGTATGGCTATACCTACAAGTGGGTGAAGCAATCTACTCTGTTAACTGGTGTATCTGACCGTGCTAGTGGGTATGGCTATATGTACACGTTGGTAAAGCAATCTACTCTGATAATTGGTGTATCTGACCGTGCTAGGTAGTATGGTTAAATGTACAAGTGAGTGAAGCAATCTACTCTGCTAATTGATGAATCTGGCCGTGCTAGGTGGTATGGCTATATGTAAAAGTGGGTGAAGCAATCTACTCTGATAATTGGTGTATCTGACCCGAGCTAGGTAGTATGGCTATATGTACAAATGAGTGAAGCAATCTACTCTGTTAATTGGTGTATCTGGCCGTGCTAGGTAGTATGGCTATATGTACAAGTGAGTGAAGCAATCTAATCTGCCAACTGGTGTATCTGACCATGCTAGTTGGTATGGCTATATGTACAAATGAGTGAAGCAATCTACTCTGCCAATTGGTGTATCTTACTGTGCTAGGTGGTATGGCTATATGTACAAGTGAGTGAAGCAATCTACTCTGTTAATTGGTGTATCTGACCGTGCTAGGTGGTACGGCTATATGTACAAGTGGGTAAAGAAATTTACTCTGCCAATTGGTGTATCTGGCCGTGCTAGGTGGTATGGCTATATGTACAACTGAGTGAAGAAATCTACTCTGCCAATTGGTGTATCTGACCGTGCTAGGTGGTATGGCTATATGTACAAGAGGGTGAAGCAATCTACTCTGCCACTTGGTGTATCTGAACGTGCTAGGTAGTATGGCTATATGTACAAGTGAGTGAGACAATCTACTCTGCTATTTGGTGTATCTGACCGTGCTAGGTGGTATGGCTATATGTACAAGTGAGTGAGGCAATCTACTCTTATATTTGGTGTATCTGACCGTGCTAGGTGGTATGGCTATATGTAATCTACTCTGCCAATTGGTGTATCTGACCGTGCTAGGTGGTATGGCTATATGTAATCTACTCTGCTAATTGGTGTATCTGACCGTGCTAGGTGGTATGGCTATATGTACAAGTGAGTGAGACAATCTACTCTGCTATTTGGTGTATCTGACCGTGCTAGGTGGTATGGCTATATGTAATCTACTCTGCCAATTGGTGTATCTGACCGTGCTAGGTGGTATGGCTATATGTAATCTACTCTGCTATTTGGTGTATCTGACCGTGCTAGGTGGTATTGCTATATGTAATCTACTCTGCTAATTGGTGTATCTGACCGTGCTAGGTGGTATGGCTATATGTACAAGTGAGTGAGGCAATCTACTCTTATATTTGGTGTATCTGACCGTGCTAGGTGGTATGGCTATATGTAATCTACTCTGCTATTTGGTGTATCTGACCGTGCTAGGTGGTATGGCTATATGTAATCTACTCTGCTATTTGGTGTATCTGACCGTGCTAGGTGGTATTGCTATATGTAATCTACTCTGCTAATTGGTGTATCTGACCGTGCTAGGTGGTATTGCTATATGTAATCTACTCTGCTAATTGGTGTATCTGACCGTGCTAGGTGTTACAAGTGAGTGTTACTGATTGTGCAACAGTGTGTGACTATATGTACTACAGGGTGTAACTACCTGTACACGTTGGAGTATTGGTGTGTACATTCTGAATCTCATCCTTGTGAGAAGGATACTGACCAAACGTCATGGACATGTTCCTTTTATCAACCTGACATGGTAAACGTATTTGGCTTGGCCTACTTTGTTCGAAATATGGTTATATTGTCGAAATAACTATTATAAATAATTTATTTGAGTTGAAACATATAAATATGTTAAAAACAGGTTATTTGAAGAAATAAGTAGGTGATTCCTTGGAAGCAACAAACACAAACAAGAGAGAAAAGTAGCAGACTCGGTTTTATTGAGTCTGTTCATGAGAGGTAATTATAAGATGCAACAACTCTCACGCCTTCTAGCACCGGCTTAAGCGATATTCTACTTAAAAGCAACACAGAATGGGCTTGTGGTCCCAGAGAACCAGTAAGTAATAACAATTTTATACTCTGTTATAAATAATTTAATATTGTTAAATCATAGCTTCTTCACAAGATATTGCTGACTTGCTAGCAATGATCATTCTCGCATCTTATAGATACAACGGTGTAATCTGTTTACACTATATGTGCTGGTAGGTATGGCTATTTGTATACGTGTGCGTAGCTATCTGTGCTGGTAGGTATAGCTGTCTGTATAGGTGGGTGTAGCTATCTGTACTGGTAGGTATGGACATCTATATACGTTGGCGTAGCTATCTGTGCTGGTAGGTATGGCTATCTGTATAAGTGGTAGTAGCTGTAGGTGCTGGTAATTATGGTTAACTATACGTGGGCGTAGCTGTCTCTGCTGGTGGATATCCATATCTGTATACGTGGGCGTAGCTGTCTCTGCTGGTGGATATCCATATATGTATACGTGGACATAACTATCTGTGCTGGTTGGTATGGCCATCTGTACAAGTGGACATAGCTGTCTGTGCTAGTGGTTTTGGTTATCTGTATAAATGGGCGTAGCTATCTGTGCCGGTGTGTATTGCTATCTGTAAAAGTGGGTGTATATGTCTGTGCTGGTGGGTATGGCTATCTGTATAAGTGGGCGTAGCTATCTGTGCCGGTGTGTATTGCTATCTGTAAAAGTGGGTGTATATGTATGTGCTGGTGGGTATGGCTATCTGTATAAGTGGGCGTAGCTGTCTACGCTAATGGGTATGGATATCTGCAAAATTGGGCGTAGCTGTCTGTGCTAATGGGTATCGCTAATGTGTTTGGGCACCTAGATACGGATAAAGGTATATATTGCGCTAGCTGCTGTAGTGTTCTTTGCTAGTGTGTATGGATTCTTTGCTAGCGTGTATAAATTCGATGCTTGTGTGGATGAACATATGTTAGACATAATGTGATCAATGTATACCATGTGTTGTGCTTTGTGTTGCCCATATAAAGCTTGTGATGGGCGTTACGTTGTTAATAAAAAGCATGTGTAGGGTGTAAGTCGTTTAGTTGTCAATGTTAAACATGCGCAGGGAGCCGTGTTTCCAATAAAAAGAGCATGCGTGGGGCGTCGAGTTGTCAATATTAGACATGTATAATACGTTTTATCATCTATAGAACGTTGTATAATCAATGCATAGCACGTATAAGGCGTTATATGATCAGTGATTTGTAGTCGTAAGACGATCCCATTAAAGCTGCCGTCATGCAATAACACAGGTCCATTATTACTGACTGTAATTCAAATATCTAATTTACATCTATTTTAAATCATTTCTGACGAGGAGTAATAGAGTAATTTGCATTGACATTATCAGTTTTAGACATTAAGATTTTTAGAGAATGAATATGAATCCATTCGTATTTTGTTCTTTGCTTTGCTCTTTTCATGAAATGAATCCAATAACACATTTATGCCTTATTTGATGTTTGTCTTCAGCTACCGTGTCAATCGCATAGTGCAAAAGCTTGTCCAAGCTGTCTAATGAATCAATTATGTTTGTGCTACCACTTAACGCCTCGGTTTAAATTGACCGGGTGCTCCATTTTTTAAATGATACAGGTAATTTGTAGGTGTATTTGTAAGATCGACTTTTGCTTTGGTATCGGTATTAGAAGTGTTCAATGCCATAAGAGTATTTCAGTATTTGTTTGTTTGGTGTTAAACGCCATTTTCCAGCACATTTTAGGCTGCGTTTGACGGCCTATGTTTAGTGGTAGAGGTAGACCATGGGCGTAGCTCTCCTAAAATGCATATATAGGCCCAATAAACTAGGAGGTCCGGGGGCATGTTCCCCTGTCTTTTTGTTTACTTAGCTATGCGACGGTGCGATCTGGCGTTTAGCTAACAGAGCACTTGGGGGTATTTGAACAAAATATGTTTTTTGACAAATTTAAGAATTAATATTTTGACAAAATTGAATTACATACACTGTAAAATAAAATAAGAAACAAATGTTGAACCTTAACCCCATCCCCTGTCGCTTCTGTTTTTATTGCATTTTAGGACTTTTTATTTTTTTCCTTCCTTTTTCAAACTGATGAATAGGCTCTGGTGATTATGGCCTAATAGTAGATATACCGATGTAGACCATTCACTTATTCCCGGGTAGAGCCAGAATGGTATACCTTCCGCCGTCCACAAGACTCGACACGTTCTTACTTACAAGTGGATTCCCGGTGAGATTAGTAAATGGGGTTAGTAAATATGTTTGAGAATGGTGTTACAAAATCTGAATTATGCTGTTTGTATATCAACTTAAGGGTGCTCTTGTATATATTTATAAGGGAATTGTACTGTTTCCGTGCATTTGCTACTTTGCAATTATATGCATGTGTTTCGTCAAAGTGTGATGGACTGTTTTGTTTTTGTACCCTGATGAAGATTGAATTTAATAAGCTGAAAGCGCATGTTAGACGTGTTGTAGCACTGTTTTAAATTTTTGAAAATTGTTTAATATTTAAAATTACCTATCATTTCAGTATACTCCGAGATACAATGTATTGAAAATACTGTATTATTAAGCGTTTTTATAATTCCAGGCAGGGAATGTGAGTCCCATGTACCCCGGTCAAGAATCCAAATAACTAATTTGTCATACTTCATCGTATTTTGCTATTTAGTTTTAACAAACAGCACACTTTAACACGTTTTAAATCGTGCCCCTATTCCATTCATACTACGTGACGCCTCTAAATGAGGTTTATAATAAACACATAAAGAAGTAACCCTATGCACTGACCCAGACGTTTATATGATAAACACATACAGAAGAAGCCCTATGCATTTAATTTAGAAACACAGAAATATACTCAGACGTTGATATTGCCTTTATAATAAGTAGTAACGATATTGTTACACAATTAGTGGTGTCGTATCCTTAACGGTTTGTTCTCTTGTTGCTCTGGCTTCAACCGAGTCAACGAGTACTTGCTTTATGACTTTCTAGGCTATTTATATTATATATTCATGATAATTTATGTGTTAGGCTTATATTGCCTATTAATACTGCCTTGTTTGTTAAAGAATAAATTATAACCTGGCGGGGATATCTTGATCTGCACCGTCCCGTTTTATTAGGATGACAATAGGCGAAGCGTAAGGTTTAGTGCACCCTAGAATCTGGTTTAAACTCCCAGCGGCATTTGTTTGCCACTGACTGTTGTTAAGGCAGTAGCCCTAATGTCAATCATTTTATTATGTTTGTGATATTTTGCCTTTGTAATTGTTGTTTGTTTCTGTGCGTGTTTGTGGTTGACTGTGGTCCTTTCCTTTTCGACTTTTATATCTACTTTTAGTGTGTATTTTCCACCAACGTTACTCTAAAAGTAACACAACATTAGTTTTTCAGTAAAATTACCGGCAAAATAACAAAGACAAATCCAATACTAATTATTTTATTTCAGCTTATTAAAGCCACAGATTTATATCAATATTTAATATTTTGTGATTATATTTGTTCACGTATACAAATTATCAAGATGAATCCAAAACTCAAGATCAACAATCCGACATCTAGATTAAAGTTCTTTTCTAGTTCTTAAGTCAGTCAGTTTAAGTTTGTTTTTACTTTTTCTTTATTCTCGCTGTATTGCATATAATATTTTAGCGAGCATTTCACAGAAGATTAACGGCTGCAGTAGAGTCTAGCAGTTGCTCGTCATATTCCGTTCAAAGTTGTTTACAGTAGTGTTGCAGCAGAGTAGTGTTGCAGCATGGAGTTAAAGAAACCCGGCGTTGATAACTAATGATTATTTTTCCAAAGATTATGTAGTTTTCGACCAATCAGAGGACTGTAGATATGTGAAGTAGGTCATTCCGTTTGCCTGCTAAGAAGTTTCGGCCAATCAGAAGATTTCGCGCCGTTGTTGACGGTGCCTGTTTTGAATAGATACTGAAAAGGTGATCTCTTGGAAGCAACAAACACAAACTAGAGAGAAAAGTAGCAGACTCGGTTTTATTGCGTCTGTTCATGAGAGGTAATTATAAGATGCAACACCTCTCACACCTCCTTGCACGAGCTTAAGCGATATTCTACTTTAAAGCAACACAGAATGGACTTGATGATTCCAAAGGAGCAGTAAATAATAACACTACTGATTTGTAGTCCGGGCGAATTTGTACGGCCGCCACACTGCACTAAACACACGCTAGTGTGAATGTCAATACATTCTGGAAAAGTGATCCCCTGGAAGCAACAAACACAAACAAAAGAGAAAAGTAGCAGACTCGGTTTTATTGAGTTTGTTCATGGGAGGTAATTATAAGATGCAACACCGCTCAAGCCTCTTAGCACCGGCTTAAGCGATATTCTACTTTAAAGCAACACCGAATGCAATGATCCCAAAGGACCAGTAAATAATAACACTACTGATTTGTAATCGGGGAGACTTTTTACGACCGCCACACAGCACTAAACAAACGCTAGTGTAAATGTCAATAGCCGCATGAACTGGGCGATTGTATTGTTCTAACACTGTCGTCCATTCTGCGTGGGGTCAAGTGTCACAACACTTGTATCCGTGATAATGCGTATTTCAGCAATCCTCAGTAATAGTAATTAGGAGTCCTTCATAGTTCCAGGTTAAAAGTATACATAAAAGTCGAACAGGAAATGCAGCATTCAACGACCAGTCAACCAAAAACACATTAGGAAAAAACAGTACAAAAATGAATAAAAGGCAAGATATGACATCACAAACATAAAAGGCACCCCAGTGGCAAAAAAGGACCGCTGGGGGTTTAAACCAGGTTCTAGGGTGCAGCAAACATCACTCCTACCCTTTATACACAGTTTAAATGGTAACAACAACCAACTCTACACTAATGCACTACATACCCCTAATGTGAGGTGAGAACGAACATGTGCGGGTAATAGTTCAGTGCCACCCTATCCAAGAGGCTAGGAGCTATGTTGATTCCACTCCACAGGACGCATTTACATCGCCTGGTGAGTTGTAGATAGACACGTCCTGCTGGATCGATGTTCTGAACGTCTAACAAGTGTGTGTGTGTGTATTTCTAAGGAGTATAGTCCCTCCACCTACGACAGGCGTCCTACCCGACGATTATAGGCACAATGTCTGGACTTTTATCTGTGTGTTGTTGTGTGATGTGATGATATGTCTACTTGAAGCAGCGAACTCAATGGTTTCTTTATAGTGCTGCCACACTGGAATACCACGCCATAGTAGACATGATACCCCCACCCACCCACATTATTCTGACACTGGTCAATCAGTCACCCATTATTTGCTCGTCAGGCAAGGGTTACAAGTGACTACTCCATTTTTAAAGTCTTTGGTATGACGCGGTCAGGGGACTCGAACCCACGACCTCCCGAATGCAAGGCAGACGCTATAACCACTACACCACAATGCTTCGGTGAACGTCTAACAACAAAACGAACTCACCTTATATAACCTTCTCCATAAGCTCAACCAATTAACACGTCTGTTGGTAAACATTGTTTCAACATCAGCACTTTAGTTATGGTTGTAACAACACAACAGAACCGGTACCAACGAGAACGTCAACTGTTGCACTTAACATCAACAATTGACCGCACAACATAATGCTTCAACGGCATTAATTGTAACTTGTGAACATCAATGTCCAATGATTGACCTATGAACATCAGCGCTTGACCTCTCAACATACACGCTTCAACTAACTATATTAATAGGAATCATAAGAGCAACAACAACGCAGGATTCATAACCTCTGTTCCCAGCTAAATTCCGTTTTGTTTATTTCGCCCATTGTGTTCTCGTTTAGGGCAACGCGTTTTGTTAGAAACTGGGACCATACGACATTGGCAATGGAATGGTGTGAAAATACCGCATTGAAGGTTCCATGTTCACCGTAATATAAATATCATCTTCGGGATGGCTCAAATTTATTAAACTATTGGCACTTTACATATTGAGTTTCGCTCGAACCGGGGCTAGAGGGCGTGAACGGTAGCAAGCACCTTTCACTACCACTCATGAACAGTCTCAATCAAACTGAGATCGTGTTCGACGATTTCCAAATGTCTTCTTTCATACTTTTTTATCAACCAGTTTATAACGAACTTAAGTATTTGATATAATGAAGACAGTTATATTATCGCTAATACAAAGTTGCAACATGCAGGTCAACAGTTGCACTCACCAAACGATCAACGATGGGAAGGGCCGTAACTGATGTTGTAAGAACTTGTGGCCCGACCCATTTGCATACTTTGTACAAAAAATGCAATTAAATATGTTTAAACCAACCCAACGACTCCTCAGCAAGCATTCATCAATGGCGTCAACGTGGACCGTGTAGGCATCAGCAACAGTCATTTTCAAAGTACTTGTATGATTCAGCGATATTAATTTGATTCAAAGCAGACAGTTATTTAAATCATCATTTAAACAAACTATTGAACATAAACAAGATATAATATGTATACATTGCCGGAGTGCTTTTGTAGCATTTCTTACTAGTACAAGCAACTTATTTGATGTGAAACGATTCTCGACAACTAATCAAAACACCCACTGGTATTGATAGGAATAGTGATAACTATATGTAACTACTTCTAACAACTAACATAACTAACAATAACAAACACTAACTAACAAAACTAACACTAAATTATCAAAACTAACAATAACAAAAAAGCTAGCATTAACTATCCGTGAAACTTCATTCTCACTGTTTATTAACATAACTCTATCTACATGTATTACATCACGTTTAGTGTAGTTATTGGACAAGTTGAAATATTGCTTAATTAAAACACAGCAGAATCAACGCCCTCACGTTCAGTACCGTAAGCGGTATTTCGGTACGCCCAGAAGAGTCTAAGCGGTAATTCTAGATTAAGTGGTAAACATTTAACATAAACAGTATTTGTTTGGGTGTAGGTGGGGCTATATTGATTAAAAAACCCTGCGTTACTTGTTACCACTAAAGCTAACAGTCAGTCCAATTTATTAACCTCCTAAGATCCTATGAGACAGAAAAAACTCAAGTAAGGATTCCATTGACGCATATAATAACAATAGGTATGAAATGCTATGCTAGAACCGCTCAAGTGGAATGCCCGTTTAACGTATTAAACAATATTAATTACCGAAAACAATAATAATTACCAAAAACAATAATAATTACCAAAAACAATATTACCAAAAACAATAATAATTACCAAAAACAATAATAATTAGCAAAAATAATAATCCTATACATTCCGACACTCATCTTTATACCCACTTAAAGTATAATAATATCGGCTACACAGTGTGACTTCAACAAGTGTAACAATACTCATGATAACAGAAAAGGTGAAACAATTTACTTCACCAGACACACATATATTTTAATTTTCCAGTTGATAAAGCATCACAATGAGTAACCTATGCACACGCCAAGTCATTCTGTATTCTACATCACAGAAAACATCCTATTACAAATGTCCTTAAGGAACTGGTTTCAATTATTATTTGCACGTGTTTAGGCGAACGATGATGCTGTAAAGCACGCGGTGACGTCTCTGCGTGACCGAGGATGTCTCGAAATTATTCACAAGAGAAAATAGTCACTAGAGCTTCCGCTTTCTCATAAAATTGAATCTGACAAGAGCTACTTATTACGATAAATCGATACACTGGCCAAATGTAAGCTGTTCATTATAGTCCGAGCGCGGAAAAACGCCGTGATTTATCTCCATAATTACCTTAGATAGATAAGCGAGATATAGAGAAGGTCCGAAACTCATATCCAAATGGAGATGTAATACCAAGATTAATTGAAATTAAATCTCATCGACATTATGTTTTCATAAATACTGATAAGGGAGATCCTTTGGAAGCAACAAACAAAACTAAAAGAATAAAATAGCAGGTTCTATCACTTTATTGATTCTGTTCATGAGAGGTAATTTAAGACTCGACACCTCTCACGTCCCCTATCACCGAGTTATTCTACTTCAAAGGCACCTAAATTGGACACGTTCATCCCAAAGGACCGTTTAGTGTAGCTAAATTCCGAAGATGTATATTGCTGATCTAACACAAATACAATATTAAACCTCGTATACCATTACGTGGTCCGAGTATTAACTTTCATACCCCATCCAACCCCGTCTCCAAGAAACGAAAACGGGGTTGGCTGGGGTATGAAATAAAACCTTAATTTCGGCTTAAAAGGTTTGCATATTGTAAAATTAAAACATTAAATAGGTAATATTAAACAGGTTATCGCATTTTTTCCAGTAAAAATGTTTTTAAACATGTTTTATTTTGAAATATCCGTTATAAAATCCTGCTAATATAAGCTATCCCGTCGCTTAATGGAATTAAAGCGGGACCATGTAATGCGGTGTAATCTACATGTTATAATACTAAAGAGAATGCATAGTTGATATTCTTAAAACTGTCGAACTTCCAAGCTTGCAGATTCCATGTTTTAAATGAAGAAGCATACGCACTCAAATACATATTTCTGTTTTAAAACAATAGGTGGGTTAAGAACTCGAGGGCATTTTATTATTTAACTTGAGGAGTTTAATTCATTCCCTATACATTCTCTCTTTCTACTCTACGATGTGGCCTTTCGTGATCTTAAAATGTTATGTACGTTTTTCAGAAGGTTGGGGTACACATATCACCTTTAGTTTATTTTGATTTACTTTTTACTTTTGATAAAGGTAACCATTTTTTATTTTTAAATAGTTCAGTGTTAAGATGCAGTTCTTTTCAGAATACGAACATACGTAGGAAGTGCCCTTTTATAAAGAAGGACAAACTCATTTATGTTGGTTTGTAATAATCTGTGCCACATAAGTGTAGTCAAGATAACACATACTGCATTCAGTTTAACAATATATGCAATACAGTTTGCGCGTGTGGGGTGGGGACGGGTGTGTGTGTGTGTGTGTGTGTGTGTGTGTGTGTGTGTGTTGGGGTGAGGGGCGGGGAAGAGACATGCATATGCTGCATTCCTCAATTATGTTATCGAAATTAACAATCCTAGCAATGGTCACAATTCCGCTATTTCTGATTGACCACAAATTGTAAGAGACAACCCCTGTCAATACATTCAACATTTTGTCGTTCAGTATCATGGTTTGCAAGAGACAAGCCCTGTCAATACGCTCAACATGTTGTCAGTATCATGGTTTAAAAGTGACAAGCTCTGTATACGCCCAACTTTGTTTCAATCTGTACCACAAATTGTAAACGACAACCCGGCCAATACCTTCAACATTTTGTCGTTCAGTATCATGGTTTGTAAGAGACAACCCCTGTCAATAAGCTCAACATTTTGTCGTTCAGTATCATGGTTTGTAAGAGACAACCCCTGTCAATACGCTCAACATTTTGTCGTTCAGTATCATGGTTTGTAAGAGACAACCCCTGTCAATAAGCTCAACATTTTGTCGTTCAGTATCATGGTTTGTAAGAGACAACCCCTGTCAATACGCTCAACATTTTGTCGTTCAGTATCATGGTTTGTAAGAGACAACCCCTGTCAATAAGCTCAACATTTTGTCGTTCAGTATCATGGTTTGTAAGAGACAACCCCTGTCAATACGCTCAACATTTTGTCGTTCAGTATCATGGTTTGTAAGAGACAACCCCTGTCAATAAGCTCAACATTTTGTCGTTCAGTATCATGGTTTGTAAGAGACAACCCCTGTCAATACGCTCAACATTTTGTCGTTCAGTATCATGGTTTGTAAGAGACAACCCCTGTCAATAAGCTCAACATTTTGTCGTTCAGTATCATGGTTTGTAAGAGACAACCCCTGTCAATACGCTCAACATTTTGTCGTTCAGTATCATGGTTTGTAAGAGACAACCCCTGTCAATAAGCTCAACATTTTGTCGTTCAGTATCATGGTTTGTATAAGAGACAACCCCTGTCAATACGCTCAACATTTTGTCGTTCAGTATCATGGTTTGTAAGAGACAACCCTTGTCAATACGCTCAACATTTTGTCGTTCAGTATCATGGTTTGTAAGAGACAACCCCTGTCAATACGCTCAACATTTTGTCGTTCAGTATCATGGTTTGTAAGAGACAACCCCTGTCAATACGCTCAACATTTTGTCGTTCAGTATCATGGTTTGTAAGAGACAACCCCTGTCAATACGCTCAACATTTTGTCGTTCAGTATCATGGTTTGTAAGAGACAACCCCTGTCAATAAGCTCAACATTTTGTCGTTCAGTATCATGGTTTGTAAGAGACAACCCCTGTCAATACGCTCAACATTTTGTCGTTCAGTATCATGGTTTGTAAGAGACAACCCCTGTCAATAAGCTCAACATTTTGTCGTTCCGTATCATGGTTTGTATAAGAGACAACCCCTGTCAATACGCTCAACATTTTGTCGTTCAGTATCATGGTTTGTAAGAGACAACCCCTGTCAATACGCTCAACATTTTGTCGTTCAGTATCATGGTTTGTAAGAGACAACCCATGTCAATACGCTCAACATTTTGTCGTTCAGTATCATGGTTTGTAAGAGACAACCCCTGTCAATACGCTCAACATTTTGTCGTTCAGTATCATGGTTTGTAAGAGACAACCCCTGTCTATACGCTCAACATTTTGTCGTTCAGTATCATGGTTTGTAAGAGACAACCCCTGTCAATAAGCTCAACATTTTGTCGTTCAGTATCATGGTTTGTAAGAGACAACCCCTGTCAATACGCTCAACATTTTGTCGTTCAGTATCATGGTTTGTAAGAGACAACCCCTGTCAATACGCTCAACATTTTGTCGTTCAGAATCACGGATTGTAAGTGACACAAACCTGCCAATAAACCTTCATCACTGTCTCGATCAGTGCCATTGTCTAAATGCAATTGAATTCCGAAAAAGACATAAAATAAAAACAATCAATCTATATAAACACGGAATCTCCTGACGGCTGTGTGTAGCAGTCACTTGATTATCCTTCGTGTGACGATGCGTTGTTTAAAACATGCATTTCAATCAATCCTTATCGGAAATTAGTGCAAATGAATAATCTGGAAGTTGCTATTCCTGGATAAAATTAAAAATGTAATTGTTGAATATTGTTTTTCATCGTTATCTCCTATTTAAGCAAACACATACGTATGTATCTATTTTGTACAAAAGCAGACATTTCAGTTACGATATTATATATCTAATAGGTAAACATAAAAACAAAATAGCTTTTTTTTAAAACAGTAATTCGACATTTATCAAGGCAAATGCAATCCCCACCAGTCTGAGTGTACAAAGGAAACATAACACAATGTTGATTGTACACCACTAGGTTGAGTATACGACGCAATCCTCAGCGGAATGACTATACAATGGCAACCTCAATCAGGTACAATGGCTATCCCAATCAGGTACAATGGATATCCCAAGCAGGTAGAATAGTAACACCAAGCAGGTACAATGGCAACTTCATTCAGGTACAATGGCTATCCCAAGCAGGTACAATGGCTATCCCAAGCAGGTACAATGGTAACACCAAGCAGGTACACTGGCAACCTCATTCAGGTACAATGGCTATCCCAAGCAGGTACAATGGTAACACCAACCAGGTACAATGGCTATCCCAAGCAGGTACAATGGTAACACCAACCAGGTACAATGGCTATCCCAAGCAGGTACAATGGCTATCCCAAGCAGGTACAATGGATATCCCAAGCAGGTAGAATGGTAACAACAAGCAGGTACACTGGCAACCTCATTCAGGTACAATGGCTATCCCAAGCAGGTACAATGGTAACACCAACCAGGTACAATGGCTATCCCAAGCAGGTACAATGGTTATCCCAAGCAGGTACAATGGATATCCCAAGCAGGTAGAATGGTAACTCCAAGCAGGTACAATGCGATTGTTATCAACAATATATGTACGTTTTTTCTTAAAGATGATCAAACATGAAATTGATATTGAACGTAACACTTTGGGTCAAAAAACTATCTTAGACAGACTGTCTATACGCGCCATTCTAAGACTTTTTGCATAGGCAATGACTATATTGCGGCAGATAATATAGGAACTACGGGCAACGCATAATTACTAATTTCTCGTACATACTTGGTCGTGAACGTATTAAGTACAGGTCGAACACCTATTTATTATTGTTCGAACACGTATTAAACATAGGCCGTACATGTATATATCCATATTTCGTACAGGCCGTACACCTATTTATTATTGTTCGAACACGTATTAAACATAGGCCGTACATGTATATATCCATATTTCGTACAGGCCGTACACCTATTTATTATTGTTCGAACACGTATTAAACATAGGCCGTACATGTATATATCCATATTTCGTACAGGCCGTACACCTATTTATTATTGTTCGAACACGTATTAAACATAGGCCGTACATGTATATATCCATATTTCGTACAGGCCGTACACCTATTTATTATTCGAACAAGTATTAAGCGTACACGCTTTTATTATAGGTCGTATCTGTTCACACGTATATCACGTATATATACGCGTATATGATATAGGTCGTACACGTATTTAGTTCAGGCACGTATTTCGTATAGGGTATATATTTAGTAAAGGTCGTATACCCAGTTTAACCACTGGCACTGGAGCCGCAGATATTATATAAAAAACAACAACAGAAAAACGATATCCCCCTATTACCTATATAACACATGGTAGACATCTTTGATATGACCAACCTCGTTTCGAAGGCTGAATCTTTGTCAAATTACAGAATTAATTCAAATCCTCTACACAGTTCGTTAGGTCTGACTCCCATTTATCACATTAAATTCACAGTTCGTACGAAAACGCACGCTGTGCGGAGAAATTTAAGTAAAATCGCCGATTTCTGCCGTAATAATATTTCCTACCTGACCCGCACTTCCGGCTGTACTAACTTCTCGAATATTTAAATGTGTACAACCGAGACTTGATTAGTCTAGATCATCTGCGACGATTGCTTGTTTTCAAGACAAACGTTTGTATTTACAATCAAGCGTCGAAGATGATCAAGACTAATCAAGTATCATTTGTACACATAGTTTGGCAATACAATCAAATTACTTTAAGATGAATCATTCGTTTATATGCTTAGGCTATAGGTGTTTAGTGTCTATTTCATGTGTTAATTACATATTGTAAATAACAAAGTGTAAATTACATAGTGTAAATTACACAAAGTGTAAACTACAAAGTGTAAATTACACACTGCGTAAATTAAATAGTGTAAATTACATACTGTAAATTATAAAGTGTAAATTACATGATAGTAATAATTATAAATCTGTGCATATGAGCTAAGAATGTTCTGCATTGCTTCTTATTCACCAATATATTACAAACGGCTTTATTTTACTATTGATAAATAAGCTTTTTACGAATATGTCAATGTACGTATAGGTGACTTAGGCTTATCCATAAATCCGAATTTCTTTGTCGCGATTAAATTATACTTGGGGACACATTGAACGCTATTGTCTGACAACAGACTTATCACCGAGGTCCGCGGAGACATACACCATCAGAATACGGCATCTATAATCACATCTGATGATCATTCTGTATCAAATTATTGCGTGATACTGGCACGTTGATGGAGCAGGTCACCACCGCATACTGTACGTTATAGTATAGCTTATTTATCACTAGAAACATACAGAGATGGTCATGTGATATTATGACTCTCCGATCAACGCCAAGCACGCTATCTATTAAACGTACTAGCCGTTCTTTAAATCCAGTAATAAGACAAGACAGCTTTCTAATAAAATTGTACTATCAACATCGCTGCTGAAAGGCGAGAGTATCGATGCATTACTGATATCAATTAAATAGATGTGACCGTTTCCAAGGATATACTTGGTTGCCAGCCATGCCCATTTCGTTGCTATCGAAGCCGTATTGGTTTGCATCGGTTGTCGCATTCCTATAATCCTGATAAATGTCTTCTGTTGAACCTCATTTCTGGAGATTTTACATCGAATCAAACCAAATTAGAGTGATTTGAATGATACAAATCCCTATAAAACAGGATAATTTGTTTCATCGAATTGTATTCTACGCCCAGATTTAGTATTGTATATGCTAGTTAATCTCATAAACGTTCTACAGAAGGATGTGAGTAAAAACAAGAATTGACATACCTAAATGTGTGAAAGCGTTTGCAATATAAAGATGTGGGTAAGCGTTTACCATAATATAAGCATTTGCCAAACGTAGATGTGGGTAACCGTTTACCATAACATATGTGTTTTCCAAACGTAGCTGTGGGTAAGCGTTTGAAGTTTTTAGATGTGGGTAACAGTTTACCATACTATATGTGTTTGCCATACGGAAGGTGTGTAAGCGTTTGACGTTATATAAGCCCGACAATAGGTTACACGTGTGTACACGTATGCACACGAATAAATATGGTAAACTCACTAACGCAAGTCATTTTCATAATGCGTCCAACTTCAACTGCATCTCCTAATCCAGGAGGTCGCCATTTTGAAACTTCCGGTCTCGTTTTTGATTAGCTTCCTGTCTCACGGTGAAGTCACCAAGACGTGATTAACAGTAGAAAGCAAAACATAACTTAACGGCGTTCTTTCATGAACAGGAATATTGAATTTTAAAAGAATGGTTACTTTTTTTGTGTGCAGGATTTCTGTCGATTTTGGCACAACGCAATTAGCGTTATTTCTAGAACACACATTCGCTAAATCTCGATGAATTCCAGGGCCGGAAAAGCCGACATTGACCGAGATAGAACACAGGTAGTATATGATGAGAGTAGCATTAAACGGAATGGGCAAACTTTCGACCCTTATGACAAAAAATTATAACAGCAACGCTGATTAACAGTTTGTTTTAGTATATGAGTTTAGTATATGGTAGAACACAATATGTGTTTCAAGTAAAGAGATCGTACATAAAATAAGGAAAAAGTTAGACAAATACACATATGTTTACATTAAATGACAAATACACATATGTTTACATTAAATGCTTTTAATGTAAACATATGTGTATTTGTCTAACTTTTTAATAATACATTTTAATATGAAATAGGCACTGCCTAGATAACGGGCAAAAGTACTTCGATATAAATAATTGTATGTGGGAGGGAGGGGGAGTGGTGTGTTTGGGGCGGGGGTAGAATTTGATGATAACAGGTAACAAAGATTAAATAAATATTCTCAATAACAGATAACAAAGAAATTTCGCCAATAACAGCTAAACAGAAAAAAAAAGAGTTCGCCCTCCCCCTCCACCCCACACCCCATCACTACTACCTACTACTACATGTACATGTAAACATAGTAAAACATCCTGAGTATTTTGATGGGTGTTAATCCAAACAACTACAATTTTGATCCATTTACATGTACTTAAGGGTGGATTCAAGTTAAGCAGATACCACGTCTCCTCACACCACCTCCAGCACCCCACCCCACTCTCCCCACAAAAATAAATAAGAAATAAATAAATCTGGCATTCTATAAATTCGAGAGAATTAACAAAATGCCATGTTGCTGCATGATTTCATTCACTCTATAAAATTACAACATGGATCTGAACACGTGTCTAGATCTACAGTACTGGAACTTCTCTAACACGAGATTGATATTTAAAATACTTAGGCCAAATAAAATAATACCAGTCCTGTGTTTACTGTGACCCGACCGTCTCCTTTAAAACGCCTCTTTTTGAGAATAAAACAAATCTAATTATTCCGACAATAGTAATTAAGATTATGATTTTATCAAATTTAAAATCAAATTTAGAAATTAGAGTTAGTTCTCATCCGTAAAACAGAGACAGGTATATATTTAAGGCCGTTAACTGTACAAAATGTACATGTTATCGAAGTGCTTTGGCCGTTACATAGGTAGTGCCTATTTCATTTAAGATGTAGGTAAGCCCTTACAATACTAGAAGTGCGGATAAGTGTTTACAGTACTATAAGAGTTTGCCATACGTAAATGTGTGTAAGCGATTATTATACGTAGATATGGCTAGATTTACGATTTACCATACTATATAAGGTATGAAACCATTAATTATTCTCCCCATAGACACCAATGTTAAAGCGCTTACAAGACATGTAAGAAAGTTCGTGTTTGTTTACTGAACAGGTTGTTCAACAGTACAGCTGTTTTCATTGACTGACTATTTTCATGGCTCACAAAGTGTAAGCCTATAAGTGTTTGCTACACATAGATGTAGGCAAACGTTTGTCATACGTAGATGTAGATGTTTACCATACTTGGATGTAGGTCAGCGTTTGGCGAAATGTTTGTGGCGGTCAATATGCTCCAAGTTGTAACCGAATATTAACAAACATTGAATTAAACTTGTTCGCATTAATACATCACGCCATTTTCACACATTTTTACGTGTTCGGATACATTTCAATGATGTCCAACAATCTAGTTAATGATAACCATATCTCACGAGACCGACGTACTATTATGGTGGCATACAAAAAACGGAAGGGTTGAATTATTTATACTGACATTTGAAACATAAACACACTCACAGCAACCACAACACAACAATAAAACAAACTGGCCGAATATCAATCCGTTCGCTTATTTTTCTAGATTGTATTTTATGATAGATGTGTATTTGTCGTAAATTATTCATTTTCAACTGATTCACAGGACATCGAAGTGCTTTATTGCCATTTTGTATCCCTCCTAAGTTTGTTTTAACCATACACACACTGATTTTGCAGGACAAAAACCCTATACAGTCGACAGTTACGCTACGTCTATTACACCACTATAGAACACCTCAAAAGTAGGTATAAAGTCGAACATTATTATTATTATTATTATTATTATTATATTATTATTATTATTATTATTATTATTATTATATTATTATTATTATATTATTATTATTATTATTATTATTATTATATTATTATTATTATATTATTATTATTATTATTATTATTATTATATTATTATTATTATTATTATTATTATTATTATTATTATTATTATTAACAGGAAATGTAGCTGTCACCCCATTAAAACTACTAACAATTACGTGTCTTTTTTTTTTTTTTTTTTTTTTTTAAATTTCAATCACCAGATTAGAGGTGATCCGTTTATTCACCGCGTAATAGGTTTGCGAGGGTTGGGGTGGGCCATCTCTCAACAAACCTTACAAAAAAAAATGTAATATGCATCAAATTAGTTTGTAAATAAGGTAATAGGAATTATAATCAAGTGAATAAATGCATATTGTAATCAGAGAGAGCATAAATGGAAACAGAATGTAAAAAAGGCCCCACTGCAATCCAGAGGTATTTCCAAAACCAATTTTGGGTGAAAATACAGTATGACTGCTATATAGTGAATATCTGGATGCGATAGGATTGTATTGAGTCTCTATAAACTATGGGGAAAAAAAACTATGGGGGGAAAAACAATGTAACGAATTTTTGTTTTGTTTCAAAACCCAGTGTACAGCCCACATTGTCAATATATACAGACTTATGTTACACAGATAAGTTTAATGTTATGGTATCAAAAATAAACATTCATGTCATGAAATCCATGCACTACCTCTACTCCGAGAGACACTGAGTTTTTGTTTTTTTATCATATTTTGTTTTTGGTAAGAGAAAAAAAACAATATTATGTGTAATAAATCTGTATATAAATCCATTATCAAAGGACAATGTTTCAGGATGGTTTTTTAAAGGATAAATATACACAACTTCCAAAATTATTATTTTTTCTAAAAAAAAAGCACAAGAAGGTTGATTAAGAAAGACCAAGATATAAGCAAGGGTATGTTATTTCTGTTAAGTAAGGTAAGCGTTGCATATCCCAGCACGAAAACATTGATTTTATTTGCTACAGTTTGAAACTGAAAAGAAACACACTAAGTACAATGTAAATAAGAAGGACGGCATGTGACATCACCAACACAAACGGGTTGACAATAGGTCTACCACCTTGAAACGGTCAGTGGACTAAAAGGTCGCTGTGGGTTTAAACCAGGTTATATGGTACACCAAACCTCACTCTTGCCCTATTGTCATCCCAATAAAACGGGACAGTGTAAGTAAAGAAATCTCTGTCAACCTTTATTCTATAACAAACAATGCAGCATTAATAGGCTCTAGAAGTATACACACATAGATGATCATGTATATAGGAATATAAAAAGCAAAATCCTAGAAAGACAACCATTTAAGATTAGGAAAATAAGTATTGCGGTGAAGTTCTGAAAACTATGATTTGCAATCATGTTGGTAAATTAAACGTTATGAAGACGTCCTTGATAAAATATATAATTCACATCAAGTATGCCCTACTATAACACTGTCACGTTTCATTGAAATGAATGAGGTTTGTCGCACTCTAAAAATGATTTAAACAAACAGAAGCCCCTTTTCCCGTGGAATACGTTAGCAAGTATAGAGGAAATTATCATACAGCGTAAATAGAGGCTGTGTATGCGTACGCATTCTTACCCATCATATGTTTACACCAAGAGGACACCACGAGGACATGAAATGGCATACAATAATAAAT